>PVHY01002092.1:0-135730 GCA_004024945.1 Uropsilus gracilis | reverse complement strand
TTTTGGCTTATTTCTGCTAATATGAGTCTTTCTAGTTCCATCCAGGTTGCTGCAAATGACATGTGTTTGTCCTCCTTGATGGATGCATAGTATTCCATCGTGTATATGTACCACATTTTTTTTAGCCAATCATCCGTTTGGGGGCATTTGGTTTGTTTCCAATTCTTTGCAACTGTAAAGAGGGCTGCAATGAACATGCGTGTACATGTGTCCTTTTGAATTAATGTCTTCATGTTCTCTGGGTATATTCCTAGTAGTGGGATTGCTGGGTTGAATGGTAGGGACTTCATTCTCTTTAAGACTTTCATGGTTACCTATTTATTTAGTTAATACCCAAAAGGGCAAAAGCAACAACAACAGTAACAGAAAACCACAAACCTGAAACAAAAGGGCAAGTTTACTATTAGAAGGGAAAGAGGAGTAAAGAACACTTGCATAGAAACAAGTGGGCAGAAGGGACCTGCTGCTGAAGGGGAATAGGTTTGTAGAGTGAGACCTGCATAGTCACAGGCAGGCAGCCTTGGAAGGAGAGCTGTCTCTATTGCCTTGCAGAGGGAGAAGGAAATGAAGAGAAGCCCTGGCATGGTCACAAGTGAGCAGGAGAGCTGCTGTCTTGCAAGGGGAGAAAGGTGGTGATAAGGCACACCTTTGTGGGAACAGGTAGGCAAAAGGGCCACTTCTGTGGTTTTCTTTTAAGTCATGTTCTTGTACTAGAAATTTATGTTGGTATATGATATGAATTGTCCCTGCTTTGAAAGTAGTTGGGCAATTAGGTACCAGATAAGGAAAAATGAACAAAAAGAAATTATGGTGAGAAATATGGAAGAAAAAGGGAGAGAAAATTCAGTGCTAACAGGAGAAAACAGGGGTACATGGATGACAAATGAATTTAAATGGTGTAGCTATTTATAAAACTGTTTCCCTTCTGCATACCCCCTCCCCTCAGTCAGAAAGTAGATCATTTCTCTTTGATAGGATTTTGTAGGTTATCTTTGGAAAGCTATTAGTTCTGATTTATGTATAAAGTTTTTAAAGCATTCCCAGGTACACATGGTGGCAGAGGTGGGACTTGAGTTTAGGTTAGCCAACTTCTAATTGAGTTTTCTTTTGTTACATCATGGACAATTTTTGTCATCTTTGTACTTTAAACAAGCAAAGCCAACATTTCTATGACTCACGCTCATTCATCCATAAGTAGTATCATATTTCTGCTTATTCTCAGAGATAAGAGAAATACAGTCCTTTTTAAAAAAGATTCTTCACAATCCTTTCATATTGGGACTCATAATTTGCACTCAGAAATCATCACTTGAATCTGATAGAAGTCTTTTGATGCATGTTCATAAGGATAATTTTTTTTCTGGGACTTGGTATTAGTTTTTAAGTAATTGTTAAATATTTCATGAGCACACACTTATTGGGTACTGGAGGCCTTATTCTGAATAAATTAAAATCTTTGCCTTTAAGATGGACTTTACCTTCTCAAGGAGATGATGAGTAATAAGCCTGAATAAATCATATAATCTCAGGTAGTCACAGGAAGAAAGTCAAAAGAAATGCAGGGAAGCTGGTGAGGAGTAGGAGGCTAGTTTATATTGTATGGTTTTTCTCTTAGGAAGTGGCTATTGATGTGAATGAATCAGGAACAAAGCCAAGGAAGAAAAGCTTCCCAGGCAGGGGGGACCGCTTGACTGAGGCATAGAGGAGGCAAAGAGGAAGGAACTGGGTTGGAAGAGTCCTTGGTTTTGCAGGTTCAAGGCAGGGAGGAGGAGTGAGGTAAGCTTGGGACTGATCAGCTCTTTCAGGAATACGGTGTGGTACTGACCTGCATTTGTCTCCCTGCTGCTGTTGAAGTTGAATGACATGTACTAGAGCAGCTTTTCCTTAACTTTGTGGTGTTTTTCTTTGTTTTCTACTCATTCTCATCTTATAGCACTGATAGGACTCAAGCTCCATATGCTACCCAAAGTTATAATAAAGTCTTCAAAGTCTCATTTCCTGTTCTGATAGGGATAGCCAAAGTATAGGCTTTCCTTTCTCATAGTTGATCTCTGGAACTGCAGGAATAAGGGCAGTATGGAGACAGTGGAAAGGTGGGCTGAGGGTAGAGGGTCTTTCTACTTCGATGTTAACTCAGCTTTAATGGGTATGAAAAGAAAGAAAAAGAAAAATACTGAGTCAGATTTTTGTAGATAGAAATCATGGTTACTTCACAGAGCTGTTCTCTTGACATGGCCAACCTCCCAGGCTGTCTCAGCATACCTGTTCCTCAGGCGCTAGTAAAATGGCTGTCAGTCTATTTTAAGCGGAGGAAAATTGGGGATGGTTTTTCAGTGCTATCACTAGCTTAGTTATGTCAAGCGATTTCTTCGGAGAGTAATAATAGGTGCTGTCTTCAGAAATAGTTTAGTCGCAAATGCCTAGTTCTTAAAGTTTACTGGCTTCCCCGTCTGTGCTTTTCTTCAGTATTATCTTCTGCCTCTTGAATACAGTTTCTTCCCAAGATTTCTTCCATAAGACTCTCAGGCTGTATTGAAATTCTGATTTCCTCCCATAATCATCTCCCTTCCCACTTCTCCTGACTTCTGCTCCCTATGCAAAAGCTTCTACCAAGTATGCAACTTCAAAACACTTTGTCAGAAACTAATGTCATCAGGAAAATTGTCATCCTGGGAACATGATGTTAATCAGTTAACTTCTTCCCTCCCTCCCCCACCCCAATGTTGGATAATTTATTTTTTAACCAGTTTTTACTAACCAAATGTTAACACATATGCCTGATTGCTAACCTCCTCTGGGCACCAAACCTGTTTTTTCTTGAGTGCAATAAGTGATTATCCAACTCATGCTGCTCTGAAAAAGAGGTTTTGTTTTAATAAGCAGTTTGCAGTTTGGCACACAATGCTGAGGAAAGCAACATTATCTCCAGCAGTAAACTCTGCAGTCATTGCAAAGCTTGACAAGAAAATGATTGAGTCTGTTTGTTATACCTTTGTGGGGCTGCCACTGCTGCTGCTGATGGAAATGTTGCTGTTTATTCAGCAATGCAATAACACTTTCTGTAATTTATGGATGCACATTCCCCAGATTACTAAAGGTAATATTGTTGACTAAAGGAAAGTATACGAATGGATAGTTTCAGTTGTTGCTGTCCTTATAAAAGTGATTGACTGTTCACTTTGCACAGGAAAGAATTTGCACAGGCTTCATCCCCCTTAACAATTACAGATTCTCCTCCCTCTGACAGTTACAAATAACATGGCTTGTCCTAAGTGGTAAAAATTTACTGATTCCATGAAAGTTCAAGCCAGAGGCCTTGTGGATCCTCTTTTCCTTCATTTCTTGGCTAGTTTCCTAATCTTGCCCCTGGGGGGCGCCAGACAAGGGACACCTGGACTCCAGGTGGCCTTGAGCCTGGTGGGGTGGTATTTGGTTAAGTAGCTTAGGGCCTCAGCTCCTCTATTTGGAACTGAGGAGGCCATAGTGATTCATGACATTTCGCTTCTCACATGTTGTCAGGTGGCAGGAAAATGTCTGTGTGACTAGTTGTGTGTGCATGATGTTGGTCCTTCTTCCCAGCAAATGTAGTTACAGGTCCAAGAGTAGCAGAAACTTAGCCATTCTTATCAAAGCATTGTTCCTTGAAGGGTTGAAAATGTAGCTTTCCATAGACTTAAGCTAATTTGCTTTCCCTGGGGGTGGGTGGGTGGGGCATTGACTTGAAGATGAGTTTTTACTGAGATACCTTCGTTTCCCCATATATATCTTACCTACTCCTGTATTTTTGTCTTGGAATTAATGGAAGATAGGATGGAAGGTAGATTTTGTTACAGATGTTCTTGATGAGTGGTAGTTGTTTTCTTCTGGATCATTCGGAAGTACTATCAACTTCTAGATGAATGACATAGTGAGATCCCAGGTTTGGCCCTTACTGAACTGAAGAAATAAGCAGCTTAATGAGGAACCTTTTAGAGCACACTGTATCACAAAAGAACTCTATAGAATGCAAAAGCCAGCAGGTCTGAAAGCACTGTCTGTTCTTACTTCTTGGCAAACAAGTAGTTACAATACATCTGTGAATATAAATGCAAAAGACACATTAAGCCATCATGTGTTTTGCATCTAAAGTTTCCTATTTTTTCTTAAGCAAACTGTCAGTAGGCCAACATGCCACTTAACTGACCAGAACTGTACTTGATTATGCCTTTGTCAGCCTGCAGTTTTCCACTGAATGATTTGTTATTTACTTGTTCATAGTGGGGGTGGGGGGGAGGGACAAGAAATCCTAGCATATGCGAAACAGTGTTTGTTAAATCTTGGTGACTGATGTCAGGAAGAAAACAGTTAACAACAATACTTATTTTTGTTAGGCCAAGCATATGCTGTTGAGAAGAGTTAATGTAGGAATAATATAATTTGCTTATTCTGGGCAGTTATTGGCTTGAAGAGACACTATAACTGAGATATCATGTTTTTTCCTATCTATGCCTCACCTATTATGAAATGAAAGATAGAAAGGCAGATTTATTTAATATAAATTATCACTCACATTAGTTTTCTGGGTGAGAATTTTTCCCTCCATATTATTTTGTAAAGATTTGATGTATAATTACTTTGGTTTTACGTTACCAATTATTTTGTTCCATGAAAATCTTGTTTGATTTTGGCCTTTGTAACTTGACATACAAAATATTTTGTATGTAACTTGACATACAAAATATTTTGAAACAAAATCTTGTTTGATTTTGGCCTTTGTAACTTGATATACAAAATATTTTGAAATTCAGCCATCCTTGTGAACTTCAAACCTTATTTTATTTACTGATGTTCACATATGGTTCACAATCAAAACAGTTATTCTTTATCATACAAATAATTGCAAACTACTGGGTCTGCTGATTGTTGTTCCCAATGGATATCCAAAGTTCAGTCAGCTTATGTCAGTCTTGACATAACCAAATTGAGAAGGATAACAGGAATGTTGGAAGGTGGATATCCATTGATTAATTGGAATAATTGTAATCTCAGTTATATTTTAGGGTTCAGTTGATATCAACAGTGGGCTTTACAGTGAATTATCATTCTATTCTCTTATCTCAGTTTCAGGATTAGCCAAATAATACTGACATTGTTATATTTTGGTGTCAAAATACTATCTTCTACATGTGAATGTAGATTTACATACATGTGAATGTTTGCAAAGCATACTGTTTATTTGTATATACATTTGTGTATATATATTATTTTTCTCTTAAAATCTGCACATCTATAATATTTGAATAGTAAATGGCATTAAAAAAGTGCAAACTATGTTTCTAAGTTAATATATATCCTGTCTCTAGTCACTGCAAACTTTAGTCATGAACTAGTAAAGAAGCAAATTGGAAAGAATAGGCACAGAAATTTACAAACTGTAGGCTAGGAAAGAAATTCAGTTCAACTGCATTGATCTCCTACTTACACATTGTAAGCACATAGATTACATTTTCAGGGATTATCCCTTTTAATTTATTTATTTTAGCTATATTGGAAGCTTTTGCTCCCTGGGAAAAGGTAATTATATCTGGAATCTTGAAGAATATTAATATAATATAATATCAGAATTTTTTCTTTATGACACTACTTTTGAATATATATATTTATATATATGTATGTATAATCTATTTGAGCTCTATGAATAAACAAATGATAGGTTTACTATAACTAATAGGTAGTTAATCTTCATATTCTCTGAGGTAGATATGATTATGCTCCTGTTTTACAAACTGCGAAACTGAAGCACAAAGAATGTAAATATAACTTGCCCAAAGTTACATAACTCATAAAATGGAAAAATGAGGCTTTGAAATAAAAGTATCTATCCCTGGCATCTGTGCTTCTCACCATTTTGATGACCCCTGCTGAAGAGAGCAGATGAAATTGCTTGGGACCAGGATGCTTTACTGGCATTCACTTTGCCCTGATCCTGGGTCCTGGGTCTTCCTAACTCTCCTTAGCATCCCCAGCAACATGCAGTTACAGCAAAACCTTCAAAGGCAAGGCTAAGTTCATTTTCCCATCTGTGAGTCCACTGAGAGATTTTACATGAGCAAATGAGAAACATGAGAATTATGCCAACTGCTTTTCAGCTACATGTTTGTCTTTATTATGTAGACTTGGAAGGGCTTGAATCATAGAGATAAAGAGAAATTTTTTGGAAACTGCTCTTTCCTGTTTAAGTCCTCAAGTGCTCTGTCTCTCCCCATTAAGTACTTTATTTTGCCAAAAGTTATTTTTCATCAGTGTTACACATAATTATCAAACCAAGTCCAAAGTCTCAACTCCAGTTATTTTGTAATGAAGATGCAGTGATGAAATAATATACTTTGCTGTTGATTTGAATGAAATGTGTATTGATGTACCTTTACCTCAACACATTTGACCATTTTAGTGAGAAAAGTGAGCAAGAGAGGTGAAACTATGAATCTTTGTTCTTAGGGCCTTTGTCTTGGAGAAATCTTGGGGGAAATTTTATTTAAAACAATGGCTGATGGCCCGGGTCTACTGTCTCCTAGCCTCCCAGTAGTCAAATCTTCTGGCTCTGGCAGTGGTATTGACTCCAGGTGATCAGGGAGGGTGCTGGGAGGTGCAGCCCCTCCAATCTGGGATATTGTTTAAATACCGTAAAAAGCCTTGCTCATTTACTCCTTCTGAGCACTGGAGAGAAAAACGGTGTGGTAATCCTGGCGTAGCAGGTGGTGCTACTTTCGTATCAGTATAAAATGAAATTGTGTGGATGTTTTTTTCCCTTCTCGCCCGTTCACTCTTTTTAATCTTTAAATAAGACGATTGGTAGCCTGTTGGCAAGAAAATGGGCCCTGAATTTTTATTCAAAGTTATACAAGGATGATAGTTGGAATTTTTGGCAGGAGGCACACCATTGCTTTTCAGAAAGTGCTGTCAAGGGAAGCTTTTTCTGAATTACCTGCTGGGCCTGGGCGCTTTTATGTTGTTGTTGTGACAGGTAGATTTATAAGGCTTGAAATTTGTACAAATCAGTTGTCATTCAGTGCGAGCTGTCAATGTGTCAAGCTGTCAGCCTGCTGCGAGGGGACGCCTGAGGGGGAGTACAAGGGGGCAACCATGGAGAAAGGAAATGAGTTCAAACAGACCTGAAATGGAGCTCAGTTCTCGGGGTTTGCTGCCCCCGTAGAGCCAGCATTGATTTTTCTTGATGTTGAGCAACAGCAAACCTTAAATGACACGTTGTTAGCAATCTAAAGTTGCTGTTTATTGTCTTTTAAATGGCAGCAAATCATGCAGAAGAGAATACAGTGTGTATTTTTGAATTGTGCATGTTTAGCAGCATCCTGTTCATGTCACTTTTCTGGCCTGGTTGGTTTCAACCAAGGGACCTGCTGCTTCACTGATGAGTCCAACTTTCTGTAGCATTTTGCAGACACAGCGTGAAAGGAAGTTGTATGCTGTCTCTCCGTGGGCTGCAGATCACTAATAAACACAGTATTAAAGGAGCAGTGAGTCAACACTGCTCTTTAGCCTAAAAAAAGAGAGCGGTGTCCCTCTTACGGCTTTAGCTTCCTTTGAAAACAGATCTGGCTTCAGCTCATTTTGAGACAGAAGGCCTCTGCAGAGAGGGCTTTCCTGGATAAGGTTGGATAATGTAGTTATGTTTACTGTGCAGAATTAGCCATGACATCTAAATGAAGTAGCCCCCCCCAAAAAAAAAACTGATTATTTATAGAAAAAAATTTTCCCTATAAATGATAAAGCAGTAGAAAAATGTAGTTTCTACTCAAAACAATCTGGTGACTTTGTCTATCTTGCTTAAAAGCATCTTCATCTCATGTCCCTCAGTAAATTTTGGTGTGGATCAGTTATCCTTACTGGTCTCATGGTACTTTGGACACTTCAAATATAATCCTCCTTTCCTCCTTTTATTGTCTTCCTTCCCCAGACTTTTTCCTATATACCCAGTAAGTAGAGACACTTAACTTTTACTAAAGGTTTTCAGGGAGGAATAATCATATTTCTCAAAAATAAAAGCAAATAGATACAAAGGGTCCTATTCTTTGAGTGCATGGCATTTAGTTAGCAAGGAGGCCTGGCTTCCATCCAGATGTTTAAGCCTTTGCATCTCTGGACAGAATCCTGTCTTTAATCAGTCATATGACTTTGGCCTATTTCACTCATCCTCTGTCCATCAGGTGGCATAGAACAGAGGAGGTAGGGAGTTGGGGGTAAGAGGAGAGGGTCAAGAAGGGGTGAGGTGGCTGGGGATGAAGCTGGGAAGGTGACACTTGAGAACAGTCAGCACCGAGAGGTAAAAAAAATTAATCAAAGATTTCCATCTAGCCATTACTGGCTGGTGTTCATGGCCTCTGAGCCTCTGAGCTAAAAAGTCTGCGGAGAGGCTCCTGGCGCTGCAGAGTTTGTCTTGTAAAAGTGCAGCTGTCCAAAACATGACAGCTACAGCATTAGCAGGGCCATTAAGAGGTGTAGAACATTTCCAGGGAAATGATTTGAAAAATGACAATGCTGGCTCCTGTGTGATATTAATTATACCCTGTACTCGTGGCAAATAAGCTAAAATAGTTGGCAAGAAAGACAAAGTGAGGTGTCCTGTTTCTGACCGTCATTCTGATCAAACAGTCGCCAAACTGGTGGGACTTCATGGTCGGCAGGTAATTGTAAAGGTGAGAGGTGCGTTGCTGGAACCATCAGTCAGAGCTGTATCTGGAGGATGGTCTTACAGTGAATAGGGAGGGCAGGAGGCTGAGGGAGACTGAATGTCCCTGGAGGGGGTGGGATGGTGGCAGGGAAAGGTTGATGGGGATGTCCTCCATCAAAGCAAGTAACTCTAAGCCTCTTTTCCCAGCAGAACTTTATGCGGTGATGGAAATGTTGTGTCTGTGCTGCACACTCTGGTGGTAGCTGCCCACATCTAGCTGTCCAACACTGGAAATGTGATCACTACGAGAAGAGCCCTAGTTCCTTAGTTGTATAATTTCAAACTAAAACACAGACTTAATTCACCTAATGTAGCTGTGATCGTGCAGCTCAGGACCCCAGGGAGTGGTTTATAGTGAGATTGGAAGGCTGGAGTAGACTGTAGAAAGGATGGTGGACGGTTAGTCAGAACTCCTGTCCCAAGTCGTCATTACTATAAAAGACTACATCATCCTCTTTATAGTGCTCCTTATTTTGTTTAATCCTTACCTTAAGATGAAGTAAGACTTATTAACCCATTTTACAAATTAGAAGACTGAGACCCAGGAAGGGTCAATTAATCTTCTCAGAGTCACAGAGAAAATCAGATACCAAGTCTTCTGATGAAGCCTGTGCCTCTTTCTTAAGGTGCAGCCTCCTTTCCTAGGTGTTCCAATAGATAACTCTTGCTTCCCGGATTGTGTTACCTTCTGCTTAACTTCAGGTTCAAACAGATTGTCACCCAGATTGTTTAGATAGCTTTCTTTCTCTCATCACCCAGTAACTCTGTGTGTGAACAGTATGCTCAAGTCAGAAGAAGTTCAGAAGACCCCTCTATGCACCTTCCCCTTGCACCTCTCTCCCATGCCTTGGCTGTACTATCTGGAAAACAGCAAGCTTCCTGGACCTGCCCCTAGGAAGCCCCGTTAAACTTGTGGGCTCTGCACATCTGAATTGTGCCTTGGGCCTGTAGATCAGATGCATCATCCTTCTCTGCCTTGCCTCTGATCCTGTTGCTAAATTACCCTATATAAACAAGCCTTTGTTATTTCTGATGGTGAGAGATGTGGGGCTGGCTCTTATTGAAGAAGAAAATAGACCTGGGAAAAAAAGAGGTCATGAGCAGGTCAAAGTGCCAGAAGAATCAACTTCTGGGGTTAAAATTTCCAGATTTTGGGGTGTGTGTGGAGATTGTTGATGTGTATTAGTGGGTGTAAGTGAATGCATGCCATGGATGCAGCCACCTATTTGTTTTACGTGGAATTGACTCATGAGATTTATTAAATAAAGAATATAAAAGAAAGTCTGGGATAAGGTCAGCGTAGATCTTTTGAAGAACTGTTGAAATGTTGCTGGGCTGTTATCTGCTAATCTCCAAGTGTGCTGAACATGAGAAATAGCATTCAGTGTTAAACCACCAAGTACAGAGAAAATGTCTTGAAATTATAGTGTTTGGTAAATTAGACATTGCTTCTATTTCTCCTTTCCCAGAGCTGAGGCCAGGCGGCTTTCCCTATT
This sequence comes from Uropsilus gracilis, assembly GCA_004024945.1. Lineage (NCBI taxonomy): Eukaryota > Metazoa > Chordata > Mammalia > Eulipotyphla > Talpidae > Uropsilus > Uropsilus gracilis. Next base: position 125,506 of record PVHY01002092.1, on the reverse strand, counting down.
TTCCTTGTTTACCTTGAAAATGCACTTTACTGCCTGTGGTGTTTCTGTTAACCTCCCTGAACCCTTGCGATTTCATTCATGTGATTTGTTATTGAATGACCTTTTGAGGATTTTACAAAACATGACCTTTTCTTGTCAAACATTCAAGGATTTGTAAAGTGAAGCTGTCACGGGGACTCTGCATGTTTGCTAATTATAACTAATATGTTTCCCCACATCCTTGGAAATGCAAATCACTTATTTGTTCCATGAATGGCTGCTCTTTCTTGCTTGTTGGTTTGAGATGCCTCCAAGCTGCTCAAAGGGACATCTCTGTCCTGGGAATTCTGACTCCTTAAAGTTAGGGAACAGGAACGTTGATTCCCTTGTAAGTTAATTTGACCCTTTGGGAACAATGATGGAGGATGTGAGGAGAGAATGAAAGCCTTCAGAATAAACCAATTCTTGAGAAAGTCATGGGAATAACTGACACTCTCAAAGTGTTTTGTGTGGTTCTAGTACTTGCCTCTTCCCGGGTGGGAGAGGGGGAGAGTTTCTTTCTTTCTTGTGGAAACAAAGGTACAACTCAGAGAATTTTTTGTGCACAGAATAGAACTACAGGCAAACTCAGGAGAGGAACCTTTAGAGTCTTGCTTTCCACTCCTTGCTGTGGTTATTAAAAGGCAGTAAAAGCAGTAGCTAAACTAACATTTATTGAATCTTTACAATTTGCTAGATACTGTTCAATGGTTTATATGGCTTATTTAATTATCTCAACAACTTTATGAGCTAGGTATCATCATCATCATCATCATCATCACCACCACCAACAACAGTTTACGAATGTTGAGTTAGCTTCAAAAAATACTTTGTACAAGGTCATTGGCAAAGGTAGAATTTTTGCTAGTGTCTTCCTGGCTAGAATATTCTTTCCTATCTCTGTGAGGGTATGGATTTTGACTTAGGTAATGAAAATGACCTAAACTGCTGTAAAAGCTTATCTTTTTCATAACAACTATGTACTGTGTGATTATCCCCTTTACTAGAATCCTGTCTTCTGTGTTTGGCAATTACCCAATTAACCTGTTGTCAACTTTCTGAAGTCCTGGTTTCAGGAACACAACAATAGGGCAAATCATATGAATTGTGTTTACAGCTAATGGAAGAAGAGTTAGGCAGAATTTCTGAGACACTTTTAAAAGTATATCCAGTGAGTTTCTTATTAGGAGGAAAAAATAATCCTCAAACATTCCAAATGACGCACAGTTACTGTCACTAATGATTTGTAGTTAAGGGAGGAGGGATTTTTGATCTTGAGTGACTAAGAAGTAACTCCTTGTCTCGTAAGTTCTGTTTGCTAAAAGAAGGAATGAATAGCATATGGACTGAATAAACTTCACATTTTCAGAGCTTGGAGAAATTCCATTTGAATTGTGTGTAAATTGCTTGAAGATATTGTTTTGTTTTGGTTCTTTTTCACTCAAGGTAGAGCTGTGTTATGGGGAGGTTGGCCAGCCATCAAGGAGCTGCATCTTGGATTCTTTCCCCAGAGTCTAATAAGGTGTCTCCTTTATAGCATTCAAGTGCTCGGCCCTACTCCTTGTTGGTCCCCCTAGTCATTGGGAAAACTCTCTTTATCTAGGTAGGGGGATTACCAGGCTTTTCCAGCTTCCAAGCATAATTCCTGGGAGATGTTGCCTTTCAAATGACTTTCATGTGTTTTCCATCCTTACTCAGTTGATAGACATAAATGCACAGAGTAATGTGTGTCTTTGAAACAATGGAAATTTTTGAAGAGTTGGCTCATAGTGTTTGGAAAGGGTCATTACAACTTTATTAAAAAAAAGTCCAGATTCAGGATAGAAAAATATATTTCACTTCTTTTATGAGTCTGTTCTCAAGAGCCAAGCAATTTGTTGTAAAAGAACATAAGAAATATTGAGAATGAGAAAAGTTATTCATTCTATAAAGTCTGTCCCTCTTCATACTTCTTTTCCCCACTACAGTCTTTGAGCGCTTTATAAATGACCCTCAGAGTGAGAGAATCTGTCCACTCTGTGATTTCAAATGTATTGAAGGTGTTTATGATGGATAGTTAGGTTTCAACTATATAGTAACCCAGCTTTCTACTAAAGAGGCCCCTTATATATTGGTGCTTAATAGCAACGACTTTATATATTTCAGGATCTTACCATTCTGGATATAGTGAGACTGACCTTAAAGGGTTTTAAAAGTAGTATTTCATAAAATGGATTTCAGGTAAAGAAGGAAAATCATGAAAATTTGATCTTTGGAGCTTCTTTTTTAAATTGAGTTAAATTTAAGATCTGTTTCATTATTAAATATATACTTCTTAGAAAATTCTATTCAGACTGATTAATAACTATTCCCAGGACTACCAAGATATTTTGCTAATTAATTACTTAACAGAACTTACTGAGATTCTGTAGGGGTCCGAGGGCTTTCCAGAATCTCCAAAATATTAGTGAACTAATTTTTGGAGAATGGAAGTGAGGGGTTATGGTGAGACTCATGAGAAGCATGAGGCATTGCAACTTCAGAAAGAGAAAAAAATAATTGTATTAGGTCAGTGGTTCCTAATATTTTAAGGAGAAGCACTTGAGAACCTGATGAAAACTGCGGCCATTTGTCCCAGAAAAAAATGCACATTACCATAGAATTTTATATTTACTTCCAGAGATTCATGGTTCAACCTTGACATCATCCTTGGCACCCAGATGAACTGAAATGAGATATGTTCCTTACTGAAATTTGTGATATTGAATAGAAAAGGAAAACCATTGAGTACAACTTTCTTCATGTCAACTGAGGTTTTTAGGCATAAGAGAAAAACACTGGGGAGGCCTCCTAATACTCATGACTAAATTTTGTGCAGCAGAAAAGCTGTGGTCTGAGGGGATTTGACTTCTCAGTTCTGCTCACCATTTCTCTGAGTTTGACATCTTTGCAGAGCTCTTGCTGGCGTTCCTGTTGCTGGCTACACTCTCATAGCTTGACCAACAGTAGCTGTTTGCATGTTAAAGGCTGTTTGTCTGTTCATTTAGATATGTTTCAAAGTTACCCATGTTGGCTCCAAACAGAATAGCACCTGGAAACTTTTTACATCATGGGGTAATTAAAATTATTTTTCTGAGCCATGGGAGGACAAGTAATTGGAGAAGCTAAACACTTTGAGAAGCCCCTTGGGGAGATGACTTTGATCTGACTTGAGAGTGACATACAGGGTCCATGTCTTCAAGCACCCTTTCTGGGTACATGTAGTTCTGCGCTCCCTCTCAGCTGCTTCTGTTGGGATATTGATGATGGCATAATGACTGGGAAGAACATAATTAATATCTCCAGGATGAAGAAATTGACATGCAGAAATAAGTTGAGTTGTCTAGGACCATACAAGAGGAGAAGGTGAAGCGAGGATGGAGATCTGCTGCTTTGGCTCGATTGTCCATGTTCTTTATGGTTATGTGAAAAACTGAGAAAGATTGGTAGTGGCTGCAGTGGTAATTCAGCGCTCTTTTCCTATGCAAATCTTCCTTCCGAATAATCCAAGTTTTCTAACCAAGGGATACAAAATCACTGCTGGTGACTTCCCTTTTTAAAGCAAAACAGGTCACACGTGTCTGTGCTCACACATGCATGTGTCTGCATTAAGTGTGTGAGAAGGTGATGTCAGTATTCTTACCATGTGGTTTAATTTCCTCTCCATTGATTCAGAAGTGGAAAGAAAATGTCAGAACTCCTGAAGTGCCTTTAAAACAAAGGTGCAATGTAAGTATTAAAACCAGAAAAGGAAAAAAATAGCTATTTTTAGAACTGAAGTTCCATTTTCTCACTGCCTAAGTTCTTGTTACTGCAGAGGGCTCACTCTGGATGGCTTTGACTTGCCCTGTTAACTCAGTCATTCAGACTCTGCATATCCCACCTGAGTTCCTGGATTTCTACTATTTCTTGAATTCAAATGTTATGGGGACTGGGAACAAGAGGGGCTGGTCTCTTGGCATGGAGCCTGCTACTCCCAAAGCTGTTGGTGCCTTTAAAAAAAAAAAAGAATCTTCTCACTTCCTTTCTATTTACCTTTAGCTTGAGTGAGTCAATTGGCATTTCTCTTTGTACTGGGAAAATTCCTTACTTGCCACAAGCAAGGGAGAGAGCAGAAAGCATAGTTACAAATAGATCTGAAAGTATGTTTGTGTCTGCATCTCTATTTCTGGGGGCCAGGGACAGTGTTGCCATTCATTAAATATTTACTGTATTAGCAACCTCTGGTTATCCCTGCTAATGGAGGGAAGGGATGGTATGATAATCCAAAATAGCACAAGTTCCAAGTTATTTATATTTGATTTGGCAGTGCATTACAATAAAACCCCATGAATTCAACCTAATTAGGAAGTAGGCCAGTTTGGATTAGTAAAGCCCAAATTATGTTTTATGGAAAATTGATTTTGTAGCTTCCAAATTTATATAGTAATTTGAATTGGATATCAAAGTCTACCATTAACATTCTTAGGACAGTTAAAATATTTGGCACGGTATCATAATATTTTATGGAAGTGGCCAATTCCAAAGTGACTTAGACATTTCAGAGTTGCCCTCTTAGGATTTTTAACAGTCTTTCTTATATTATGAATAACAGTTTTTCTTAACAGGTGATCTGAAAATAAAGGCTTGTTAATATTTCTGTAAGTGTCTAATCCATTAGATTTGAATGAACAAAACTGACCTACTTAGTATTTTTCTTCCTGCAGGCTTATTGACTTATGTATGTTAAAGCTAATGCAAAGGGGTGCAGAGGATCATGTTCTATAATGTTGTTCTCTTGGGATTTCCATATATTAAAATATATTTTTCTGTTGGGGCAGGTGATCATTTTGAGATGCTCTAATTTATTTTGGTTTCCAGATTTGGTTTTTAAATACTTCATGTCCTTGGGTCTCTAGACTTCTTTATTCTTGATATTTAATGATTTGTAAACATCTCAAAAGCATTACAAGTGGGGATTTTTTTCCTTTTGAAAGGAAAAAAAATTGATTTTGTAGCTTCCAAATTTATATAGTAATTTGAATTGGATTTCAAAGTCTACCATTGACATTCTTTGGACAGTTTAAATGACCAGTTAAAATATTTGGCACAGTATCATAAAATTTTAGAGAACTGGAAAGGAACATCCCTATCTGCTTTAGGTTTTGTAGTTAGCATACTGACTTTCCATTCCTCAATGAGGTGAGTTAGTGGTTCCCACTGTTGGCCTGTAGACTGGAGCATCAGAACTGCCCAGGGAACTATGAACAATAGAGATCCCTGGAGGTACTATATTCCTGGACGTACAGACTGAATGGGATTTAGAGGAACACCAGAATTTGTTTGTTTTTAACCAATTTTCTGATTGCTTGTAATGGGAACCCAGGAAGAAAGAGGTTGATTGGAATGGTTAGAAAGCCAGACAGGGAATCCTGTATTTTCTTCAGTTTGTGTGCTGGAGATTGGAAGTTGCTTTATTTGGAACAATTGCAATGGTGGGGAATACTGACTGTGAGGTGGGGAGTCTAGTTCTTCATGGATGAAGCTAATGAGAAAGATTATTTGAATGCCATATCAGAGTTTAGTTCCTCTCTGTTCACTGTTTCCCACAAGGAACCCTTTTTTGTTCTTTCTGTTACTGCTTCTGCCTAATTTTGCCTTTTTGGTCAGTGCCCACATCCAAGCCTAGGTCTCCAGAGGCCTTCAACACCAACTCATGTTTGTCTAAGTGCAGTGACCCTTCCCTTGAGTCAGTGCTGCTGCCTGACTCCCCCAATGGCCCATCTTTGCTTTTTTCTTCGTCCTTCTTTGTTTGTTCATTGGTGACAATCTTGCACAGTACCTGGAAGAATAGTCTAGAGATAATTAGCAACTAAGCCCATGGTAATGATATGGAGTTGGTTCTCTCCAGTCCAGGATATAGGATTACAATCAAGGTAGAGTCCAAACTATTGGCAATCTGATGCTCCAAAGAAAAACTCATAGCTAAGAATTGCTAGAGAGTGTTCATTATTTATTCCACAAAATGGACTTATTAAAAGGTCATGAACCAGCGGATGGTTGCACAGGGTAGCCATCTGCAGCCTGGACTGGCTGAAGCATTTTTCCCCTATGCTCTAGCCCAAGGGGGGCTGAGGACCCATGCCTGGCAAGCTGGGCCTGCCTCCACGCAGGAAGGAACCAGCGTGGGGGCTGGGCAGGGCCCAGAATCTTGCCCACCAGCAGGCAGTCTCACTGGTTGTCTGCCCACTTGGGGTCCTGGACTGTGGAACTCCTTTGCCAGCAGGGAGCAAGGGTGGCGACGACCCCTGGGTAAGCCCCTTGCACCAGGAGAGCCTGGGAGGGGGGCCTGGGTAGGGTTTTAGCCCCATCCATCAGTGGATGGTTGCTTGGGGCAGCCATCTGCAGCCTGGATCGGCCTGGGCGTATTTTCCCCAGACCCTAGGCCAAGGGAGGCTGGGGATACAAGCCCAGCCATCTGGGCCCTGCCCCCACGCAAGGAGGTATGGGCATGTGGGTGGGGGTTGGGGGAGGGAATGCCCCTTCCACTTCACTCTCCAGCTAATCTTCAGGAAGAGAAAGAACATAAATAATGCAAACTCCATGATAAAACGGGTGAAGGACCAGGTAGAATCCAGCCCACAAGCCTGAGTTGGACACGGGGCATGGACTACCTGGAGAACTAGTACATGAGAGATCGGAGAAATGACTATAGAAAAACGATTTCATGAAGCACACCTATGCACTTACCAGGTCTGAAAGAGCCAAGACCTCACTTTGGAGATGCATTCTGGGAGAACAAGGCACTCCCCCACCCCATGGGAGAAGCGAGGAAGGCCAAAGAGTGGGGGGCATTGGCCCCACAGTAAAGCTGCAAACTGAGGCAGAGGAGATGACCTAAAACGGCCACCATAAATGCCTAAATCCACGGAGAGACTTCTTCACTGACACTGGCTGGGGGTGAGACCCCCCCCAAACCTGATGCCAGAATGATAAGACAAAACAGTAGAACAATAGAGAAGGGAGTGGAGATGACAGCCGGCAACGAGAAAACATGGACAGACCACAAATAAATATTGACTGGCTGCCCAAGGCAAGGTTAACACTGAAAACCTACCAGTATGGTTCACCTGGTCCCAAGAACACAGTCCCTCACCTAATGAAAGGACACTGCCACAGGAAAGAAAGAGACTAATGGACTTAACACAGACTAGCAAACAATAAAGAGAGGGGCTTAGAGTGAATGGAAGGGGCATCAGAAGGAGGGGAGGTATCCCAAAAACCATTTACCGAAGTTGTGATTTAAAGACAAAAAAATTAAAAAAAAAAATGAAAGGTTACATCACATGAAAGTAAATCTGCTGCAAATCTGAAAGTCGTGATATCCAGGAGCCAGGGAAGTTGAAGTATATGACCACTGCTTAGAAATGGACTTTGTCAGAGTAAAGTATCAAGGACTCTGGCTCATGTGGAAGGCAATTAATTGATTAATTGGGACTTTAAGCTCCAGTTTTGGGGAATGAAATTTTATTTTATTACTATTTTTAATTATTTATATATATATATATATATTACATCTTTGTATTCCCCAGGGTTCACTCACCACCTCCCCTCCCTGACCCCTCCCACTCATCCCCCTTCACTGTTGTGTACTTTAGTTTGATTGTTAGCTTGTTTTGACTTTTCCTCCTGGCCTTTTGTTTGCTTTTCCTGTGTCCTCTACATATATTTCCTCTACATATATTAGTGAAACCATTTGGTTTCTGTCTTTTTCTTTGTGACTTATTTCTGCTAATATGATTTCTTCTAGGTACATCCATAGTACCTCAAATTCATTAAGTTTGTCATTTCTAATATATATACACACACAATGGAGTATTAAATATATACCACATCTATGTATATACCACATCTGTTTCATCCATTTGTTTGTTTTGGGACATTTGGATTGTTTTTATGTCCTCACAGTTCTAAATAGTGCTGCAATAAACATCCAGGCACAGGTGTCCTTTTGTACATGCATTGAAGTCTCCTTTGGGTAGATTTCCAGAAGAGCGATTCCATTTTCATTAGTTTGAGAGTCTCCACACTGCTTTCCATAGTGACTGGACCAGTTTACATTCCCACCAGCAATTTAAGAGTGTTCCTTTCACTCCACATCCACACCAGCACTTGTTGTTGCCTGTTTTTTTTTTTTTTTCCAGGTGGACCATTCTTACTGGTGTGTAAGGTGGTATTTCATTGTGGTTTTTATTTGCAGTTCCCTGATTGCTAGTGATGCTGAGCAATTTTTCATGTGCTTGTTGGCCATTTTTTAAATTTGTTTTTAATATTTTTATTTTTGGATTTTGTACAGTTGGCCATTTGCATTTCCTCTTTGGAGAAATGTCTTTTTAGTTCTCCCCATTTTTTGACTGGGTTTCTTGTTTTTTTTTTTTTTTTTTTTTTTTTTTTTTTTTTTTTTTTTTTTTTTTTTTTTTTTTTTTTTTTTTTTTTTTTCTAAGTTGCATGAGTTCCTTTTGGGTCTGTATTATCAAACCCTTATCACTTTTGTGGAGGGCAAAAATTTCCCCATTCAGTTGTGTTTCTTTTTGTCTGTTGTCTCTTTTGCTGGACAGCTTTTTAGTTTGATGTAGTCCCAGCTGTTTTTATTTCCCTTCATTTTTTTTTTTTTGTCAGCTGTAGGTGTGTCCACAAATGGATTTCTGAAGTGTAATTCATGGAAGGTTTTGCCCAAGTTTTCCTCTACATATTTTATGATTTCAGGTCTTTATCCAAATCTTTTTCCATTTTGAGTTGGTTTCATCCATGTTGTAAAGGAGTTGTCTTGGTTCATTTTTTTTTGCATGTCTTGGTCCAGTTTTCCCAGCACCATTTGTTGAGGAAGCTGTACTTGTTTCAGTGTAAGTTTTTCACTCCTTAGTCAATTTTTGACTATATGTGTGGTTTTATTTCAGGGCACTCAATTCTGTTCCATTGGTCTGGTTGTTTTTGTACCAGTCCCATGTTGTTTTAATTACTATGTTTTTGTAATATAGTTTGAAGTCTGGAATAGTAATACTTCTATTTTCTTCTATTTTTTTTTGGTCAGGAAGCTTTTTAATATTTGAGATCTTTTGTTATTTCATATGAATTTCTGTAATTTTTGTTCTCTTTAAAAAATGTCATTGGAATTTTTATAGAGATTGCGTTGAATCTGTAGATTGCTTTTGGAAGGATGGCCATTTGATGATGTTAATTTTTTCAATCCCTGAGCAGGGAATATCTTTCCATTTCCTTATGTCTTCTTCTATCTCTTTTAGCAGTGTTTTAAAGTTTTCTTTGTATAGGTCTTTCATGTGTTGTGTTAGATTTATTCCCAGGTATTTAATTTTTTTTGGTGCGATGGTAAATGGGGTGGTTTTTTAAGTTTCTTCTCCTGGGCTGTTTGTGTATAGGAAAGCTACTGATTTCTGTGTGTTGATTTTGTAGCCGCTACCTTACTGAACTTGTTTATTGTTTCAAGCAGTTTTTCTGTGGATTTTTTTGGGTTTTCTACATAGAGAATCATATCATCTGCATATAATGATAGCTTCAGTTCTTCTTGGGGAATTAAATTTAAAAAATAATGATCAGTGAGCTTCATGTGGCCATGCCTATGGCTATACCAGCCCAAATCTCTGTGGTCAATCTCTCCTCCAATGCCTACTTCTGGAAAAAATAGATGTGGCCTCGAGAAAATGCCTTGAGAAGCAGCAACTTTCTCTATAGTAAGAAAAATTCTTAATTATAAGGTGAAGGAAACATTTCATTTTGCTTGAAAAGTTGCAAAAGTGAGATGAGAAGACTCACCACAGCTCCAAGAATTGTGGGCACATGTACATGGAGGGAGCCCCATCCTAGGCCAGAAAAGAACACCTGTGTATGGTGAGTTATACAGTATGTAGCAATGATGTACACCTCAAGTAGAATTATTATTGATTATTGCTTTTAAAATAACTTAAAAAATTGATTGTGTGTATGTGTATATATATATATTATATATATATTTTAATATTGTTGTTTACCCTGAAGTTTTCCCACCACCTTAATACCTTTGAACCATCTTAATCTCTTGTGCTCATCCCTACTTGATTTTTTTCCTCCTCCCTCTCTCTTGTTCTATGCTTTAGCTCTGTTGGCAATTTTAAATTATCCTTGTACATTTGTTTGTTTGTTTTCCCTATATCTCTCATATAAGTGAGACCATCCCGTATGTCTCTTTTTCTTTCTGGCTTATTTCTGCTAACATGATTCCCTCTAGCTCCATTCCATTTTGCTGTGAATGACATGTTTGTCTTTTTTGATTGATGAATAATATTCCATCATGTACATATACCACAGCTTTTTGTACCATTAATCTATTTTGGGGCAGTTGGGTTGCTTCCATATCCTGGGTAGTGCAAATAGTGCTGCAATAAACATCTGGGTACAGTGTCTTTTTGATCAAGCAGAATTAGACCCTCCATATGCCTGCTCTGTCTGATCTTCCTTTGGGGACAGGTATCAACAGTTATTGTCTCTCCCAAGGAGTTCCTGCTTGGAAGAGATGTGGCTTCTTTCTTGTGTGGGTGAGGCCTTTACATTTTATAGGCCAGAAGGAATGTCCAGTCTTCAAGATTTGGCCCAAGCATGACACACCCAGAGGATCTCAGACTTAGATTAAAAGCCCATTTAGGTGGTGTGGTTGTTTTATTGTTAGTGTGGCAAAATCGTACTTGGAGAAACTGGACTGAATTATGCCTTAGGAACCAGTGTAGCACACTTGATATTTTAAAAGAAATACAGCTTTATTAATTTTAAAACATTGTGATAAAGTACACATAACATAGTTTGCTGTTTTAACCATGGCAAGGCATATGATTCAGTGGTATTTAGTATACTTGCAACATTGTGCAGCCTTCCCCACTAGCTTTATCACTTTTAAGTGCAGAAAATATTTTCAAATAACATATAAATTGTTTGTATCCAGAAGCAGACCTCATTATAACATGTACCCACACTTACATACACATGTAAATTTACAAAATACATTATATCAAATGCATATTCTGATGGTGAGCAAAAGATCCATGGAGAAAGTGCAAGTGTTTGGATGAGGAAACCGTGACTGGATTTTTTGGGTCTGACTTTTACTTACATGGCAGAGGCAGGATCACATTTTCCAATCTGGACACAATGTGTTTTCTTTAAATGTGTTTGTAATTGGCAATTGATTTTCCATAAAATATATTATTAAACTAAAACCTCGAAGAATGATGTCTTTGCTTGAACATTTTCCCCTCAAGTCTTCTTTATATGGTACATTTTCATGGTAAGCCCTTTCTTTGGCCCAACTTAGATGAAATTTTACCACAAATTCCAAATTATAGGAGTCGTGAACTTTTCTTCCTGAGTTGGCCTTGTACTGGTGGAAACTTAAAGTGTGTAAAGTAATAAACTGTTTTGTGTGTGCTTGGGGTGGGGGAGGTGAACTTGGGTGAAAGCATGTCTCTGTTCTTATGGGGTCTGGAGTGGGGTGAAGCTGGGGACAGGAAAGCAGTTAGTAGAGACCAAAGCTGACCAAGGATTCAGGCAGGGGAAGGATGGGGTAGCAGAAGATTCTGCTGCAGTATAGACAAAAAATGGCATTGGGAGTAGTGGTTGAACAAGTTAGTTGCCACTGGTATGCATGATCTTTCAGTTGTTGGACCAGTGCAGTGGCTTCTGAAAAGACTGAGTAGGATCTGTAACCCAGAATATACAATAGTGGGTAACTGGGCAGTGGTCAACTCTGGTTTTTGTTTTCTTTTATTTATGTTTTATAGTAGTAAAACTCACATGACACAAATAACTATCATTTTAACCATCTTTATTATATAATTGAGTGGCATAAGTATATTCATATTGTTGTACAACTACATCACTATCCATCTCCATTTTTCATCTTCCTAAACTGAAAATCTCTATTAAAAGAACAAGTCGCTGCTTCTCCTTCCCCTTAGTCCAAGATCTCCCCCCCCCTTTATACTTTCTGTTTCTATGAATTTGACTACTGTGAGTACCTCCTATAAGTGGAATGGTACTTTAGTTGTTCTTTTGTGATTAACTGCTTCTGGTTTTCTTAATGTGACTTCATCAGCTACCCCATACAGCACCATCAGGGAAGATACAGTCCTTGGCCAGAATCTGAGCAGACAATTGGAGCTTAGTGTAGATTTCAGTCCCACGTGCTCCCTTGTCAAATATCATTGTATAGTGAACAAACTGAACAACTGTACAAGTTGAACCTGTTTACCACACCCTCAAAAAGAAATTTTCTGCCCTGGAGTTTGATTGTCTTCTCTACTATCAATTTCTGTTCTTTTAGCCCACTTCTCACCCTTCTTTCCTTGTGCTGTGTTCGGGTTGAGTTTGTTGATTACCACCCAAAAGGGGCTCCCAGTGATCGAAAATCTTTCAGAGGTGAGAAGGAAAAGATGATGGCGGTTATAGGAACACACATAATTTATTCAAATGTCCATTTGGTGGGCACTAAGTACAAATGACTTACATGGATTAGATTCCCTTTGGATATACCAGGTTTAAAAAAAGAGAGGAAAAGTGTGTCAAAAAGAAAAATAAGTGTGAGTTTTCATTTAAGCTGATGCATCTGAAAACTGGTTGAAATATTTAGCAAACTGAAATTGCAGCTGGTTGAGTGTGCTCTGAACCGTGGTGAGCCTTTAGCCTTACCTCTTTCAATAAAGCACTGGCTGAATTGAGAGCAATCTAGGCAATAATGAATATTCTTGTAAATCTCTCTGGTTGAGAAACTCTAAAAATGTGGCCAGAGCCCAAGCAGCAACTATTTCCTCTTAATTCTACTATAATACTTGAATGATCTTTTATAAGGCATTAAACTTTAATTGATACCATTTTACTAAGCATATTTTGAAAGCAGTGATGGCAGTAATTGAACTGATTAAGATGGCTTTGTATTGTTTATAATGTATGATGTGAAAAAGGGGCTGTATCTAAAATGTTGATTTTCTTTCTGATTTCCAAGAAGCTTATTTACTTTTTTTTTTTGAAGTGGTATCTGTAGAGAGCATAGAATACAAACTAGTAAACACAGATTTTCATGTCCTCTCACTGTGGAAGTATTAGAGGAAATGCTGGTACAAAACAAGGAAAAAACTCTCACAAAAAGCATAAAGTGAAACCAACATGGTAGAAATCATCTAGTTGAGGAATTGTTCAGAGAACTAACTTTGCTGAGAAAGAAATCAGGGTTGAGAGCTGCTTGGGTTAGCCTTGGCTTTGCTTCTTTGCTTTGGTTTTGCTTTTGTTTGCTGTGTTAAGAAAAATTAATCAGATGTGTGCTATTGTGGTTGAATGTCTTCACCCTTCCTCTTGACATTCCTGTACAAAGCTGTCTTTGCTTAGGATAGGCATGTTGCACAAGTGGGGAAACTGTAGGCTTGAAAGTCTGGCCAAGCACTGCTGTCGCAGCTAGCAGTGATGCAGGATAAAACACTGAGAGTGCTTCTGGTTTCCTTCTCCCCTCTGTGACTCTTGCTCCTCCCCCACCCAACCCCAGTTTGGTCATTCATTTAGCTGCCTTTGGACTTTCAAAAACTTGGCTTGTTTCTCTGTTATAAAAATAACATGAATATCAGTCTTGCAGATAGCCACTTGCCAAGAAGAGGTGCATTTGGGGGCAAGTGAGGGCCAGGGATGGGGACCATGCAGTGCATGGAGAGTGTGAACCCTTACTTATTTCAAGACAGCTATCCTAAGAAAGAGTGGCTAGAGGAGAACACTGTTGTGTGGACTGGGATGTCTAAAATATTTATGGATTGGACTGTATCTCTAAATCTCTCTCCTCCTCATCTGTACACCACCCCTTTTTTTTTTTTTATTTCATCTCTACCCCTGGGGCAGCTGTCCCATTTTCTGGGTAAAGAAAAATGAGAAGATTTCACAGTTACCTTTAAGTATGATTGCTAAGGCTATCGTGTTTGCAGACTTTTTCAGGTTTTGCCTTGTTTTTTTCATAAAAACAAAATTTCTTATGCAAAAAGGGTCACTTGAAAGCACCAAACAATTTCTCTAGAGCAACAGCCAGTGTTTCATGCGGGAGAGATGTTAGCAAACCACTGACATATGGATGTGATCTCTGTTACTTTGACCAGATTTGGTTTCTACAGAGTGCGTGAGAAGGGAAGATAAATTTTGTCCTAGTAATACTATAGCGACTCATAAATAAATGGTTACCCTTTGGTGCTTGCAGTTTTCATTAAAGTCGCCTGAGCTTTGTTATTGACACCATAGGTTGCCTATTCAGGGAAATGCAGTAAAATTTATCAGTGTGCTTTCTACACCTAATAAATCATCCAAACAGGGAACCATATGGCAGATAAGACCTTGAAAATGTGGCTTCAGCATGTGAGGAGTCAAGTTGCTGAAATCTTGAATGATTACAGCCTGCACATTTTCCCCTGGAATATCTTATAGTTATTTTACATGCCATTTTCTTGTTCACCCATCACCTCTTTGTCTCCGTTTCTCCTCTCTTGCTCTTTTCTCTCTTACCCCTCTCTAGCGCCATTCTTTTTTGACTATTCTTTCTCATTCTTTGTTTTCCTTTTGGGTGGGGGTCTTAACTGCGATCTCAGCTTTAAAATAAATGTCCGGAGCAGATAAGACGTTTTTATAATGCTTTGCTGGTAGGAGGAAGAGGGGCAGGGAGGAGCAGAGACTGACGGGAAGAGATGATGTATGTGGCGGCTGTGTCCCTACTCTCCTCCAGCCCATTGTCATTAATCACGGCCATTAGTTTTTTTTCAGAGCTGCCTTGTCTGCACAGTGCCTCAGAAAAGCCATTGTTTTTTTCATGCCACTGACTAGGGGAGAAAGGGAAGAAAGACACCCTAGTATTTTTTTTTTCACCTTCATTTTGCATCCTAGAATCTCCCTCCTTTCTTTTCTGCACTACACCCCCATTCAGCTGCCTTTTCTCTCCCTGATGTCTGTGATGGTGATGAATCCAAACCCAAACTTGAGTTCCCTCTTGAATACTTGTGTTTTATATATTTATCTGACAGTGCAGCATAGGATGTTACTCATGGTGCACTATTTAATTTGTAAGTTGATTTTGTGGTTATTTGTTGTGAGTTGCACCCCTCTTTTGGAGTCAGGGGTCTGAGTAGCCTTGTTATAACAAGATAGGAGAAATGTAATTAGAGTGGAGTGTCTGTTGAGGTGCTAGGGAAGAGGAGGCTGGCTCCCACCTAGAAGGTGTAGTGAAGTACTTACCATGTTTTGACCCCAGTGGGAACTCCATTACTACTTAGCAGTTTCTTCCAGAACAGTCATGTCTTATGGTCAGCTGATGCCATCCAGTCAACTGAGTAAATCTTGTTGTTTGTCAAGGGATGGCCATTGTGTATTCCTCTATCTCTGCTAACTAAAGACTTGGAGAGAGATCCTGCAGCTTGCAGTGTGTTTCTGATTCTCAGTGAAATTTCATACATGAGTCAACTTATATATCTGATCACTCAATACACTAAGATCTTTAAAAGCATGCATAGAATTTATAAAATGTGTAGGCTGAAGGAGTTAAAAATGTTACTTTATGTGTGAATTCTATGAAAGTTGTAAAATCATTGACTTGTTGGTGCAAAGAGGATAATGAAAACTTTGTTGACAAATATTTATTTAATGTATTTTGTGTATTTTTGAGGTAACATTGGTTTATATACTTTATACAATTCAGAGAATTAAGTTCACATATCCTCAGATAGGCATCACCACACTCCACCCACCCCAGAGTGCCCATATTCTTTTATCATATACCATTGGACCCCTTCCCTACTTTGTTTTCACCCTCACCTTCCCTGTCTCCTATTCTTAATTCTGCCAATTTTCTTTTTTCATTGTATACTCAAGATTTCTTTTCAAAGTCACGTTTTTAGACTTTGTATTGGTTTAATCTGTTACTTTGTTTTCCCCCCCATATTTCAAATATGAGCGAAATTTACTCATATTTGTCTTTCTTCTTTGAGCTTATTTTGCTTAATATAATCGATTCCCTTCTGTTCAGTTCATTTGCTGTTGCAAAGGTTAAGAGTTTATCTTTTTACTTTTTTGTAGGTGAATAGTATTTCTTTGGGTGTACATACGTCCACATCATCTTAATTAGTCACCTGACATTGGGCATTTAGGTTGCATTCACAACCTACCTAATGTAAATGGTGCTTAAGTGAATATAGGAGTGCCTATATATGCTTGGATTAGTGTTTTGCAGTTTTGGGCTGGATAACAAGGAGTGGAAAATTGCTGGATCATATTGTAGATCTACTTTTAATATTTTGACAAATTGCCATACTCTTTTCCATAGGGACTGAATCAGTCTACATTCCCATCAAAAATGAACAGGTTTTCCTTGTTTCTTTTCTTTTTCCCTTTGATTCAAGGCCATTTTCACTGGAGGGAGGTGATTTAGTTTTTGATTAGCATTTCCTTGATGATAAGTGATGTTGAACTTTTTTTCATGTGCCTTTTGGTTTTCTTTGGAGAAGTGTCTGCTTAGCTCCTCTGCCCATTTTTTGATTGGGTTCTTTTTTTTTTTTATTGAATTGCATGAGTTCTTTATAGATCTTGGATATTAGTCCCTTGTGGGATATATGATGTGCACATATTTCTCTTTTTGTTCTAACAATAGTTTCTTTCACTGTTCAGATGCTTTTAAGTTTGATGTAATCCCAGTTGTTTATTTGTGCTTTTATTTTCTTGCCATTGCAGTTGAGTACCCCAGTATATCTCTGAAATCAATGTTGTGGAGTGTTAATGTCTGTTTTCTTCTATGTGTTTAATAGATTCTGGTCTTACATTCAAGTCTTTAACCCAATTTGAATTAATTTTTGTGTGTGGCATGAGAGAGTGGTTTAGTTTCATATTTCTACTTGTGGTTGAACAGTTTTTCCGATTCTATTGAAGAGGTTTTCTTTTTTCATTGTATACTCATGATTTCTTTTCAAAGATTAACTATACAATTTTAGGTTTATTTATGGGACTTTAGTTCTATTCCATTGGTCTGTATGTCTATTTGTATTCCAATACCATACTGTTTTGATTACTATAGCCTTATAATGTAGCTTGAAGTTTGAGAATATACCTTCATTCCCCTTCTGTTTTTTTCAAAGTCAGTTTAACTATTCAGCATCTTTTGTGGCTCCAAATAAATGTCAGTAATATTTGCTTTATGCATTTGAAAGAAGTCCATTGCTATTTTGATAGGATTACAGATTGTACTGATATGTAAATTGCTAAGGGTGAGATGGACATTTTCACTGTTAATTCTTTGGTCTGAGAATTGGAATATCTTTTAATTTCCTTGTGTCTTCATTTGTTTTTTATAGCAGTTTTTTGTAGTTTTTGTTGACTAGATCTTTCAATTTCTTTGTTAAGTGTATTCTTAGCTATTTAATATTTTTGATGTTAGTATAAATGAGATTGTTTTCTTGTTTTCTTTCTCTTTTAATTCATTAAACAAATTTTTATAAAGGGAGATACTTAAGTACTTCCAGATATGAACAAAGTTGTTAGAAGTAGGATTCTAAAATATTACCTAGTAGAGGGAGTTAGTGTACTTATATTAAGAAAAATATGGCTGTGATTTGCTATTAATGCTTTCAGAGAATGTTCCCAGTATAGAAGCACTAATGAGCAAGGATTTGGAATACCAGAGTTATGACTCTTTTAGTTAGTTGCTGTATAACTTTAGTGAAATTATTTTACTTTTCTGAAGGCCAATTCTTTATTTTGTGAAATGGAAATGGTTGCTTCTAGATTAGTATTTCCCAAGGTGCAATGAAATGATTTTGGTGGTCAGTGAAATGATTTTACTTGGTACAAAATGGACTTTTACCCAGGCAAAAAATGGAGAGAAGAACTAAAGACACTTCCCCAAAGAAGAAATACAAATGGCAATAAGCATATGAAAAAATGCTTGACATTAGTAGTAGTCAGGGAAATGTAAATCAAAACCACAATGAAATACCATCTTCCACCAGTAAGATTGACACATATAAAAAAAAAGGGGGGGTGGCAACAACAAGTGCTGGCATGGATGTGGAGAGAAAGGAACATTCCCATCAGGTGGGAATGCAAACTGGTCCAACCACTATGGAAAGTGGTATGGATGCCCCTCAAACTACTGAAAATGGAGCTGCTATTCGATCCAGTAATCCAGCTTCTGGGAATATACCTGAAGGACACCAAAACCCTAACTCAAAAAGATACCTGTAATCGGATGTTTATCGCAGCACTATTTATAATTGCCATGACATGGAAACAACCCAAATACCCCAAAACTGATGAATGGTTAAAAAATTTGATATATTTATACAATGGAATACTATTCTGCAATAAAAACTGACAAATATGAAGTGTTTGTAAAAGCATGGATGAACCTAGAGAGAATCATTAGCAGAAATAAATCAGAAAAAGACAGAAACCATATGGTCTCACCTATAGATGGGGTATAAGAACAACAAACAAAAGGCCTAGAGAAAAAGTCAAAAGATAACATCAGAACTGGGGCAAACAGCTGGGGGGGGGGAAGTAAGGAAGGGAAGAGCAGAACTTGAAAATTCACGGGTGATAAGGTGGAGGGGAAACTCCAGGGATATATGCAATGATGCTATGTATGTATGTATGTATGTATGTATGTATGTATGTATGTATGTATCTATCTATCTATCTATCTATCTATCTGATACCTGTATATATGTATACATACATATATATGTAAACAACAAAATGTTTAATAAAAAATAAAGGAAAAAAACAAAAAACCCCAAAATGGGCTTTTAAAAATTTAGTAACTATGTGTTTGCATAACTGATTTATTTTGAGGTTATATTAGCTATCCATTTGTGACTATATTATAACCTTCATATTTTAAGTTTTGAGCCAGTGGGAAAATGAATCAATTAGAGAAACCATGTTAAGTATGTAAATAGTATAGATGTATTGCACAGTAGTGAAAATTGTAGGATGTGCTGCCCAAGTGATCAAAGGTTGTTCTGTAGAGCATATGGTTGGTTGGAGTCTATGAGTCAAATGGTAGTTTATGCATTTTGCAGAGATTATATATAACTTGTCAGAGTTTAAGTATTTTTTGTCATCTTTGATATTTTGATTTGTTAAAATTATTTAATTTTAATTATTTTATCTTTTAATTTATTTTAAGTTTTTCTGATTAATAGAACAAAATTAGGGCTGTGTCTGAAATTATCTAAAATTCTGACTTAATGATTTATGAAGATAGCTTCATGTGTACGAATCTGGTAATAAACTGGGGAAATACAAACATCTGAGGCATAGCACTCATGCTCTTTAGAATACCTCTTGTGTGATTTCATTTGATGAGATCTAAAAAACTAGAACATAACATAACTTTGCCAGTGTCTATAAATTTCTTTTCTGCTCTGTGGGGTTTCAGTGGTTTCAAATCTGTCAGAATATCAGTTACCTAGAAATCACTTAAAAAAATTCAGATACCTGATTCCTATTGCAGACTAAGTAAACTAGATTTCCTAGGGGTGGGACTTGGGGGGTGATTCATGCTCACCCTGCTGTTTGAGTAGCCTGATTTAAGGCACTGAATGTCTCCAGGAAAGTACAAGTGTTTGGTACATATACTACTGGCTTCAATAGTTATTGCAACCTTGACTGTTTCTTCATCAGATTAGCAGAAGTCACCTCCCTAGCATATGCTGAGCTCTGATACTGAGATCATGTGGGTAGGATCCTCTCTTGGACAGTTATGGATGGATAGTACGGTGGGGAGAAGTCTGAGGAGGGCAGAGTGGCAGCGTAAGAGCACACAAGGAAGCCCGCCAAAGTCCTCCCCGTTGTAACCTCTAAGAGGAAGGAATGAGCCAGTATCATTTAGCAAATGACTGTTGAGGGTACCTGAAAGCACCCTGGTATCAAAACAAGTTGTCAGCTTGTGTCTTACTCTAATTGGGAGGATTTTGCTAATTTAGTATGTTTTAGTGTTTCCTTCTATCTTCAATGGTGGCATTAAATCTACTGTTTAATTAAGTAATTGGTATCTTCCCATTACATTACTTTTATCATGCTGGTCTCTTCAGAATCACTCATTGGTTCCCCTTGACCCATAGAAACAAATTTAGTTCCTTTTGCTTGGTATATACAACTCCACTCAGTTTTTCTTGTGTGGGTTTCTCTTTTCATGTCCCTTTCTTGCTATATACTCTGCTCCAGACAATCAAACTCATCAACCCTCCCAACCCTATCTTCTTTCCTACCTTTCTATACTCTGTTCTATCTCCCTGAGTCACTGTGTGGATTCCATTCTCCCTAGACATTCATGATTCTTGAGGTCAAGTGCTGTGTACTATCCTCCATAAAACCTTACACCATACTTCACTGTGTCTGAATTTCCAGCTTCTCTGAAAGAGATGGCATCAGAATTGAGTCAACATTAGATGCACTACTGAAGACTAATTGTAATCTTTGGTAAATCAACTTCACTGGATCTCCATCCCCTTGACTAGGAGAGAAAAGCATTGAGAATAAGCATCTTCGTCTTTTAGAAAGATTAGAATAATTATGAGAAGCTTCAGGAATAGGAGTACACTATACTTAAGGGCTATTCTTTGGAAGTTAATTATGGACTCATTTGCAACTGCTTTTGTGTTCCTGTCCTATAATGCATTTCACCTGCTGTGTTGTTGTTAGCATTTCCTGAGTTTGTCCCAACTCTAATATGGCATTTCCCCCCTTCATCAGTAATGCCCTACTTATGAAAATGCTATTTTTTATTAATAATGCTATGAAATGATGGGGCAATTTATTCCCAAGATCTCTTTAATTATCCTTTTTCTTCCCTGTCTCTTTTCCACAAGTCCTATCTTTATGTAGTCATATTTATCAGTTTATCTATGTCTGTTTTTCTGTCACTCTCCTCACCACCACTTCCATTCCATTATCCTGTTTATATATATAAAGTACCATTCCTTTGTGTACCTGCTAGATATTTTGGAATGGAAGCTACAACAGATATTTTGAAAATTTCCCTTTCAGTATCCATGGTTTATAGCTCACTAGAAAATTTGAATGTTCTACTGTTGGTTTTAATCAATAGCAACACTTGTAGTTCATTACTACATTAAGGATGTGTGCTCTAGAATGGAATATGAACATACAAAATCCCCAAAGACTTTTCTGTTCTTGGACTGTAATTGGGAGAAAAACATCCATGTTCCTCCCAACCTTATTTTACCTCACTTTTTTCTGAACCTTTCTTCAGCCTTATAGTCTGTCTCTTCTGAAGATGCTCCTGTATATTTGTTTGTTTTTAGGCAGGAATCTCCCTTGAGTTACAATCTGGGAAAGAGACTTTATCCTTAAGAATGAAGAACATGTGGATTCTCAGTTGACCTCTGCAAACCTGATGACTATGTGAGGTCCTTAACCTGTATCCTCATATATAAATGTAGCAGTGTATGTTCAAGTGCCCAGCACAGTGCATTTAATAGTTGTAGAACTTTCCTCCTCTTCAGTTATATTTTGTACTAATGACAAAAGTCTAACCTATCTACCCTGTTGGATTATCTGTGTTCACTGTAGGTATACAGTCTGCTCCCATTGCAGCCTATAAGTGTCCTGGGCTGGCACTTTAGGAGTAGGTCCTCGAGAAACTTTTGCATACAAAGACGAAAAATGCATGTTGCCTGTTCCCTGAAAGGACAATTTCATGTTCAATGTTCACTGATCAGGCCCGTTAATATTTTCATTGGGAAGGATGGTCGGTTTTTTTTTTTTTTTTTTTTTTTTAAAGCATTATCTCAATCTGGTTATAGATTTCAGGAAAGGAGAATAGTGAATGAATTGTACCCATTGTAGAATATAGACTATACTTACTTCCTCTTATGACTTAATGTAGGCAAAACATCTGATGAAAAAACCCAGCTTTGATAACCCAGGCAAAAATGGGTCTCAGGGTTATGTGGTGGTGTTCTGCTGTGAACTTTGGCTGGAAGTTGACTTTCTGTAGCAGTCTATATGGGTCCATGTGCTTTATCCTGGGTGTACCCAAGTGGTTCTTGGAACTTGATACCTTGTAACTCACCTCTTCTAACCCATGGTACATAGTCTTGCTCAACTTGAACATTCTTCCCCTTTCCTTGCCTTTACTCTGATTTTTTATTGTTTTTCAAGACCTGTGTCAATTTCCATGCCTCTAATTCCTTCCATATATCCTGACTGTAACTTACTCCAACAGGCATTACTGGATGGGTATTTCATTTGGCTATTAATCCTCATGACTTTGTGGTTTATCTTCTGTTGCTATTTTGATCTCTAACTTTGAATTTTGTGGTTTTCCTTTTTCACACATGTGTGTTTTGTCTTATACTTCTTTTTCCCTGGATCTAGTGCAGTGCTCAGAATGGAGTAGATACTTAAAACTCTCCTGTGGCTAGCTAGCTTGGACTGGATGATGCTCTCCTTTTCTGCCACCCTCCCCCCACCTCTCTGCCCCTCTTCTCTCAGGAAGATCTCTCTTTTCCATTTGTGGATTATCTGTCCTGCCCTGTCAGTGAATACCATGGCAGTCATTGGGCCATGCCTTAGAGAACTGTGCTCTTCCAGTGGTGCAAGAGGACTTGTGCTGTCCAAGAAGAGGAGACTGAGTATTGTACATAGTCACCAGGCATAGGTCTTTAAGATTATTCTTTTAGTTTTGTCAACTCTTTGGAACCTGTATGTAGTTTATACTTTGACCATAATAGTGTGAGGGAGAGGCTTCTTTGGGTGTCTACTGAGGCCTTCTCCTTAAGTCCATGGATGGAGAGTCTGGGCTACCGCTGAGTAGAAAGAGGGAATGAGGAAATTGAAGAAATTGTGGGTGACTGTCCTCCTGTCTGGATTGTGAGGTCATTTTCTGGCACAAATTAATGATTTCCACCTTATTCTGTTTCTCTTCTCCATGATTACAAAGGGATTTAGACCATTTATCTAAAACACACAATCCAGAGACTACAACATCTTTGAACGTATCAATCAGATGTTGACTTGAGAGTGCTGGCAGTTGCCTATAGCTTAGGTAAAATTTGCCTGCTTTGGTTTTTGTGAGTTGAATGAATTGATTTTATGGGGAAAAAAAAGCAAAACTGCATCTGTATGTGTATGTTTATAAGAGAGAATGGAGTTAAGGTTACTTAGGGGAAGTTATTTTCTTTGGGGGGGTGATAAGACAGGAAGGTTCAAAGGTGTTTTCTGTGAGGTTGAGAAAAAAAGAAAAAAATGTAGAAATGAAGAAAGGTCAGACATAAAATTAATGGTATTTTACAGTGAATTAAGAACAATGAAAGGAAGTAAGATAGACCAAAAATAAAAGGATCAGGATAGATTGAATGTTCATGGATGTGAAATGGTGTGTGTGGGTTTAATGATGTCCCATGTCCTTTCCACTCTCCGTTTTGCGCAGCACCGGCTCTTGTGTGAGTTGCCTTGTCTCCAGTTTTTACTTTCTGCAAAGTCATATGTTTTTAGCTGTGATTGCAGTCACTACCAAGTGGCTCACCTTGTCTTGAGTAATGAGAATAAACAACTGGTCACTGCACTGACCACTGAAACTAATAAAGATATATAGTGCTGGGCTGGCTTAGGGAGTCACGGATGCATTCTTAAACTCTGTGTGACATTTATACCAAAGGAACATGATTCCAAACTCACTCACTGCTTACCCATTCTGAGAAAGAACAAACTATTTGACTGATGGTTTGCTAAATTTAATATGCTTAGCAAGTAAAATTATTGCCTACTCTAATGCTGTGTAATTATTAAGATACACTGCTTTTAAAAATACCAAGTGAATAATATTGATTTAGTGAACTGCTATTTAGAAAAATGCCAGCAAAGGAGGAATATTTTATTTTAGCTGCCTTAGAGCTGTAATGGGTCTGGGCTGAGATATGCATGTGGAAATAAATTATGTACAAGGTAAACTATTTTGTTATACGGTACCCATAATATTAATTAAGCCGTAATTTTACCAACAATGCTTTAATTTAACAAATAAACAGGAATCATCTGTACCATTCTTTCAAATATATAACTTTGGGACCATAATAAAACATGCAGAAGCACCTGCAGTTAATTGTAAAGCAAACAGACTAGCAACTTTAAAGGGTAATTGTAATTTATAATTTATTTATTTGACTTATGCTGGATATAATTACTGTTATAATGTGTTATTATTTTCAGTCCGGCATAATATCTATCTGATTCCAATTTAATGCTGCAGCCTCTTGGAGCTTTCTACTTGGGCCCCTGGAAAGTATGCTCTGCTTTCCCTCCCTTCCTCAGAATGGGAGCTTGTAAAATAAAGAAGAATGGATGGGCTACTGTCAAAGACAATTCTTGTTCAAAGCTGTAAGAATATTTCCATTTCCATTAAAGCTGAGAATTTTTCCTGCCCTCTGTCCTCCAGCAGTCCTGTGGAGTGACATTGTCAGCTTCTGCACTGCCAGCGCCCACTGTTGCGGGCAGGGGGCCAGACTGGGGGTTCTGGGTGGAAGGAGTAAGGCTGCGAGAGAGGCTGTGCAGAAGCTGAGCTTCCCCTGAAATTCTTGAGGATTGCTGGTGTTTATTGTCGGGTGCTTTTTGGCTTTGTTGTTATTGTTATTTTCAAGAGCAGCCTGGAAGGAACAGCACAAGAGGGAAAAATACCACCTCGAAAGAAAAGAAGCAATTATAGCTGGCTGTTTGTTTGTGGCTAACAGAATGCTGAAATGGCAGATTTGCAAATTTGTAAGAGAGGGAAGCTTAGTGTTCATCTTTATCAGCCAAAGTGGTTTCTTGTTAGCTGAGCAGCAAGCTAGAAAGCGACCGATTTTGACAACATAATTTACATCTTTGTATAAAACTATTGCTGGCAGCCGAACTAATTTGTGCTGGATTAGGTTGTTTGTCTCTGCTGCTGACTAACCATGCAATCTATCAGAGGCCGTTTTCAAATATCACTTTTCAACTGTGCCCTTGAGAGGGGGAATTGATCGGGAATATACGGAGCAAAATTACTCCAATAACTTTATAGAAGAAACAATTACGGAATCATACAGATGTGAATAATTCTGAAAAGTAGAAACAAATATAATGAATTTAGCTCTGTTCCTATCTTTTACATGTGCATGAAATTTATAAATAATGCAATAGCACATTATTGGCCCTGTTTCCTTTCTCTTTCTGGATCTTGGTCGATGATGGTAATAGAGGGACTAGGAGAGTGCTTGGTGAAAAACAATCTCCGAGACCATATTTGAGGATTTTGATAAGAATTCACAAGATATTGAAGACAAGAGCAAATGTACACATGTCCCATAGAATATGTCTCTTTATC
This sequence comes from Uropsilus gracilis, assembly GCA_004024945.1. Classification (NCBI taxonomy): domain Eukaryota; kingdom Metazoa; phylum Chordata; class Mammalia; order Eulipotyphla; family Talpidae; genus Uropsilus; species Uropsilus gracilis. The sequence goes on along the minus strand of PVHY01002092.1, from coordinate 100,071 downwards.
CAGTCTAAGTTATATAAGTTTTAAAGTAAAAATGCTGTGATAGAAAAAAAGAGACATCAGCTAGGCAGATATATTCATGTTACCAACATGAGTGATAAACATGTGAATATATTTTATCACATATTCCTACATTATATTAATGCTTTTACTGTTCAGAAGAGGAATGGAGTCTTCTTTCTGCCTTTAAGTGACTATTTTAGATGTTTCTTTCTGTCCTCAAGGGAGATATGGGATGATAGAATAATATAAAGGGGCAAAAGGGGGAGGTGGTGGTGGAATTCACAACTGATAACTGAGCAGGAGTTGTTTATAAGATGTCTAAGATTAGCCAGCAAACAAAAAAACCATTAAGCACCTATTATTTTAAAGCATTGGGCACATTTTTCATCACTTTCCTCTGATAAATTTTCACTTGTGCATCCTGCTCCAGGTAATTAATTGCTTTCAGTTCCGAGGAGTAATAATGCAATAAATTATGCCAGTATTTCTAGTCAGAGGATCATATTGCAGCTTCCTAAGCAAGGCAGCACTAATAACAATCTAGAAGACTCGTGGGCCACCAAAAAAAAAAAAAAAAAAAAAAAAAAAAAAAAAAAAAAAAAAAAAAAAAAAAAAAAAAAAAAAAAAAAAAAAAAAAAAAAAAAAAAAAAAGCCCCATTATTATAACTTGGTTATGTAAAGAGTCAAAGGACTAAGTCCTCAAAATTGCTTTCAAGTGATCTCATTCATGGAAGTTTGCACATTCATAGGTTGGATCCGGATAAGCCTGCATGGCAAGTACAAGCTACTCTCAGTCCTGGAAGCTTTGCAAGCAGTGGTCATGGAACAGGGTCATTGCTGCCTAGGGGAAAGCTTGCCTCACCTTTCTGAGATGGCAGTGATGCTGCTGATGGCAGTTAGTGGTCTAGTCCATACACAGATGAGCACTGTTTTGAGTATTTTTCATGTCCACCCGTATCTAATCTTCATAACCACTCTCTGAGATGGGACTGCTGTTATTCTCATTTTATTTTATTATTTAAATAATTTATATATATATTTCACATCATTTGTGATCCCTGGTGTTATTCTCATTTTAAAGATGAGGAATCTGAAGCCAGAGAGTTAGGTGGACTGTCTAACTCATAGACAGGGAACCAGAATTTGAATCAATTGGGAGAGCTCCAAGTCACAGGCCCTACACCCTGCACTGCACAGCATTCCAGGATGAGGTTTACCTCTGACTTCAGGTTGGGTTGGGGTATAGCCAAGGGTGGTAGGGTTGTGGGGAGGCACTGGGGATGTATCACCAAAGAGAATTAATATTATATCTTACTTATTGACTCACCTAGGTGAACACCTGGCTTGACTCATCTTCTGGCAAAAAAAATTCGTCTCTCTAGCTTGCAGATCTTCTGCTGTATCTTGTTAATTTCTCTTTCTAGGCTGAAAAAAGTCCAATAATACATGTTCTCTCTATGAGACTTAATACATGCTCTCTCTCTAAAATACTTAAATTTTTTTTTTTTTTTTTTTGAGACTAGGTCTCGCTATTTTTGCCCGTGGAACCACAGGCTTTCGTTGCCCGGGGTACCACAGACTCAAGCAATCCCCAGCCTCAGCTTCCCAGGTAGCTGGGATTACAGGTGCGCACCACCACACCCAGCTATTTTTTTGGAACTAGGTCTCGCTATGGGCCTCAGGTGGAATTCGAACCGCGATCCCTAGCCTCGGCTGCTTCATAGGCTGAAGCTTACAGGCATGAGTCACCATGCCAGGCCCTAAATCTTCCTGAATTCTTTTCCTTTGCAAATTCCAAGTTTAAGAAAAGTCACATAAAGGAGAGGAATCTTTGCCTTTGTTTAGTGCACAGTACACTTTAAATTCCCCAGTTTTCATAGATGACTACAAGTGGAGATGTTGCTTCATTTAACTGCTCCTCACCAACCAAGGGATGCCAGCTCCTTACAAGTGTGCTGGTGGCAAGAGAACCAGCTGCTTTGGGTCCCTGCTCTTGTGGTGGCAGCCTCACCACTGTTCCTCTCAGTTCTTTGAAAATAAAGGTTGTGTTATTTTTTTGCTACGTTACTGTTGAGTGACTTTTTTGTGCCAAGTAATATTCTTGTACAGAGAAGGTGGACCTGATGACCATCATTGGGAGGGCCAGGAGAGAGACTCTGGGTTGGAGATGGAATGAAGAGCTGCTGCTCTGACCTAAGGTTGGGATGGGGAGCAACCTCTAAGTTGGTAGGGAGGAAGGGCCCCCTGGAAAGGATTGAAGGGAGAGGGTATGCTTGATAAAGTGTCTGATGTTTTCACCTTAACTCTAGTTTTATCATGTGTTCTGATAGTCACTGCATGGCACGTGACAATGCTAAAGGGAAGCAGAGGCATAGAAACTTTCATTGGATAGTTGGATGATTCTAGATAGACTCCTGTGAGGGGAGTGGGAAAAGCAGGGGTGAAACTTAGTTGATGTGAAGGCTGAGGCATGACCTGCCCGATGGCCTAACAAGTTGCTTGGCTGCGGACAGGAGAGGCTGCCATTGGAAGGTCCACTCTTCTACAGGCTCACAATTACCCTGTCCAGTTTCCTGTTATCCTGGGTGAGTGTTCTAGTCATTGTTAGGCTTTGTGTCCCTCATTTACCACTGCTGATAGTGTTGAATTGCAGCGATGGTTTCCTTGTTTCTGGACACTTCGCTGTTGGTTTCTCTTGCTAATCCCTCCCTGGAAGGTAGTGTCACATCAGTGGTCATACTGGTTAAAGACTATTTTCGGGGGTTGGCATGATCAGTGGTCAATGCAAACAACCTCTTCATTGCCACCTGGCATGGCCTATGGGGGTGAACTTGTATTTTATCTTCTATATGACATTCACCTTCAGGTATTACACATTAGACTTCATACAGATAATATCTCTGTATTATTTCTGAACCAGAGGTGAGTGTCCCAGGGAAAGAGGGGTGGGGGGGTGGGACAGCAAGTAAAAATTTTACCTTAGCATCTTTTTCCTTTGGAACAGTCTCGTGTATTCTCTGTATTCTCCAGATGTTTGAAGATACTGAAAAAGATGAAAAGTCGCCAAAGAGGATGATTTATGGCGCTTTTGTTTCTGTTTGGAACTGCTGGAAAGTCAGAGGTAGAGACAGTTTTAGCAGTGGAGGGATTGTTGAACCTGGTGTTCAAGTGCAATCAATACAGAGGGGCCAGAGGAATTGTAAAAGCAGGGCCTGCAGTCTGCTGTCTTTGGGAAATACCCAGAAAAAAGCTTATTGGTTAAAAAGGGAAGAGAGGCTGGAAGGGGCCAGCTCAGCTAACCACCAACCTGTTGACCTATGTTTTGGACTTAGCTATCAATAGAATTCTTTCACCTACACTTGGAAGGGTAGAAAGTGAAGTGATTTCTCAAACCTCATGCTGTGTGAACTTTCCTTCTGTTTTAGGAAGGTAGGGATACTATTAAAGTATTTAATAATTTAATAGTATTACTAAGTATTTAATCTCCCACTTAAAATGGAAGATTTTAAGCTTATTCAAGACCCACGAGTGATACATAAAATCCATGGCAGTAAGTACTTTTTACTTATTTTTTTGTTAAAAATAATTTGTTTATTATTGAAATATAATTTGTCAGCTATTTTACTGTCTCTCTAACTTTGGGGGTGGTTTTCTTCACCTCCATATATGCATATACTTGACTCCTATACCAGTGACTTAGCCCCGTCTCTTCCCTTTCTCTATGCTCCCTGGTTACCAGTGTTTTATTCAGAGTCTCAGAATTAGTACTTATGAAAAATCACACAGATCATCTAATTTCTAATTGCTCGTTTGGTTCTCTGCAACACTTTTAGTTGGTTCCATCGAGAGGGAAGGAATCTTGTCCATCCTGATGGTTGTATTTCCAGCATCCTATACAGTGCCTAGCCTGTGGCCTGACCCTCATAAAATATTTAGGGAAGAATGGTCATTGTTAAAGTTTGGGAAATAGATGCATCAAAGCACACTGAAGACACTAAAATACCGTGTATTGTCAGATACTGCGAGTTCACTGCTGGTAAGCATTTTCTTAACCATCTTTCTAGTCTTTCTTGTGTGTTATTCACCACCCCCATCACCACTAAGATTCATAAGAAACCTTTTCCCCTTTCAGAGCAGGATTCTGGTGTATAAAGTTTAGCATTGTATGGTTTTTTAACTTGTAAAATGCCTTGACAAATGGCAATACAACATTGTGGATACTGGTCTGTGACTTGTGTTTTGTATTTCAGAAACACATGAAGATGTTAAAATGCTAGGTTTGAAGGGTGGAAGGTGTGGAAAGGATAATAAAATTTCACTCTCTTCCTTTTATATTCCTTTTGGGTCAGAGCAGAACAGTTGCATAATTGCATTTTCCTGTGGGTGAATGTACTCTTCATTGTCTGATGCTTAAACGAACTGAGCTGAGGATCCAATGTGCTCCCTCAAAGTGAAGATGGAACATGATTTGGAATGGAAAAGAAGACTGAGGCATTGCCCAGGCTAAGTTAAACTATAGAAACAACTCCCTCTTTTCATAGAGGTATCCTACTGAATTCTGCTTAAACCGGGTGTCTGCGGAACTGCAGCTTCCCTGCTGTAAGCCTCAACTGTGCCCCTGGGACCAGCACTCTGTCTCTGGTTGCCCCTTACCAGCCTCAAGGGCACTTGTCTGCCTCATCTGCTGCCTCCCTTGTGCTGACAGTAGACATTTCCAGAAGGTTACTTGACTGGTCAGAACTTGGAGAACTGGGGATCTGGGCCAGTCACCTGTTCCTCACATTGCCTCTTGGCATCACTTTCTTGAACCACCCAAGATCACAAACAGCTTCCTCTCTGCCAGGATCACTATCAATGAAGAACTGTTCAAATCCCTCTGAGTGTTTCTAGTGCCACCCATTTTCAGGATTTTGCTGCTTTTGCAAATGCATGACCCAGCTCTTTGTCAAACCCTTGGCATCTTTCCTTGATCTTGTTGAATCCAGCGGAGGAGAACTGGTTCACCATGACTCTGCTGATAGCTGGCCTCGGCAACAAGACCTGCTTTCATAGGGCAGGAAAAACTGGGAGGTAGAATTAGCATTCTGTGTGAAGAAATCTCAGAAATCTTCATCATCTAGTGAGGAAAAATGTTGGGCAGTTGAACGTGGCAGTTTTCTATCTTATAAATGAGTGGTGGTGGCAGTAGGCCCCTCTTGCTGACGTCCCAGCAGTAGGTGGGGTCTAGGAACTGGTCTGAGAAGCTCGACCAGCTTGGCACATGGGATCTGCGCCTGCCCTGATTGGCAGGCACCCACAGCTGCTGGCAAACCTAGGCCAGTGACCGCATCCACTCAGCAACCATACAGCACCCACTGGGCCCCTCTGCTGTCGACCTGGCGGGTAAGGGGGATATAGGGGCCGGCTGGGATCCCCAGACCTGATCGACGCGAGCAAGATTGGATCCATCCTTGATCCAGGAATAGTGGCGGGGCGTGGGGGCGTGTGTAGGATGACACCCTTGCTGCTTCACCCTCACTCCACTTAGCTCACAGGGGACTAAAAGCATAAACGTGCACACAGAGACATAGAACAGATGAGGGGCCAGAAAAGAGCCTGTGCATGCACGTGTATGGGACACAGAACAAGGATCATCCAGAAAGATAGTAGACACTGGAATGGAGAAACAGCTGTGGTAAAGACCTATCAGACCTTCATCTGTGGCTTCACCAGAAGCTGAGGAATCAAAACCCCATATGGAACTTGCCACCCAAGGAAACATGCTCCTTCCCCAAGCCTTGGGAGAGGAGGCCTGCAGAGTCAGGGCATTGGCTCCACAGCAAATCTGCAAATGGACAGAGAGGAGGTGACCTGCAAGGTCCATCAACGTATGCCTGCCCTCATACAGAAACCTCCTCACTGACAATCACTGGGGGAAAGGATCCCCAGAGCCAGAGGTCAGAGAATTGAGGTGCAGAGAGAGGAACGGCAAGGAGATCGTACTGGAGCCAGCAACTAGAAGACACCGATAGACCCCAAATGAACGTGGACTGGGTACGCAATACAAAACTAAGGGCTACAAACCATCAAGCACAATGTGCCATGGGGCTGGAACACAGTCCCTCATCCGACAAATGGATACAGCCACAGAAAAAGAGACCAAAGGACCATTGATCCCAACATAAACCAAAAAAGAACAATGAGCGTGGAGACTGAGTGAACACAAGGGGGTGAGGGGTGGAGGAGGGAAGGCAGACCAGTAACCATTTACCTTATTTACTTATGTAAGAATTTATAGATAAAATTAAAAATTAAAAAAAAATGACGTGGTGGGTTCCCGCCCTAGTTTTTCTTTTTTTCCCTTTCCTCTCTTCCCTCTTTCCTTCTCCTTTCTGGATTTAAGAAAAGGTCTTCAACTTTGTAGTTTTAAAACATATTTTGCCACACGTGTCATTGTTCTTGTTAATAGGCTCTTCCAGAACCATTCTGTGTAGAGTCCCACATTTTCACATTATTTGATTGTCTATCCCGAATGTTATAGCCTTACTGTGACTTCCTAACTAATCAGCTATTTCAACTTTCATTCCATAAGCTTTATGTCTGAGTGTAATTAAATGAGCATTAAGCCCCCCCCTTTTTTACTAGCAAAGCCTGAAAGTTCTGATATTACAGTAATAAGTGTGAAGTGAATTTTGAATGGCATTTATATCTGCTCATGGGCTCTCAATGTTTGATTTGCATAACTAGTTAAAATGATATCAGAGCAGCATATTGATTTAATTCCATCTCAGAAAACTGTTAATTAATAATGATAATAAATGTGTCAGTCCTTTATTATCTGCTTCGAATTGGTGATGATAGCTATATTAATACCACTTCAGTAATAGACCTCTGCTGGCTATTGTTGGCAAAGCTTTCAAGGCCCAAATCACCTGCAGTCAGAATTTAGAAAATTTATTGCCAATCAGTTTTAAAAAGAACAGCCATTCCATCATATATATAATTTTATTAACATCTGTATTTTAATTTAGCATTTTATTTACATAAATCATCATGATCAGGAACTTCAGAGGGGTTTAAACAAAGGCACTTTTTCATTTTTATATCCCAAGTTAAAAGTTTCCTGACAGAAGGACTGGGCCCAGAACATTCCTTCTTGGGCATTTGGAAGACCTGTGGGCCCTCCCACTGAATTGCCTCTTGGTGGGGCCAGTAGATCTCTGGCTGTCATGGCTAAGTGATAATCTGTGGGCTTTGGTGCAGTGCAATGTTGTGCATGTGTTTGTGTAAGTGTGAATGAGTGTGTGTGTGTGTGTGTGTGAGTGATTTCAAGGAGCAGGGGCTGTTGCTTCCCTCCCCACCCTAGCAAGGACCTCCATAGTTTTATAGTTTTGTCTCTCTTTGGTTCCTGGGAGCGGAACCAATTCCACAAAGTTCCATCACTGGGTTTCTGAAAATCAAAGATAATTTGCATACTTTCACATGCCCTGAAAACTCCAGGGCCCAGTAATTCTGGATTTCCAGAATAGATGTCAGAGTACCAGGAAGAAATCTTCCATTATAGTCAATAGCTGTGAGTGTTGATGAACATGTGTTGACGATTTTATAATCTCTCTCTGACCCTTAGTTTCCTCTTCTGGAAAATGGGTTACTAGTAGAATTAGATGTGTTTTCATAAGCATATTTGCATAGATAACTCAGTACTCAGTACCCAAAAGACACTGATATTCCTTCTCTTTCCCTCTTATGTTATGAACACACACTTACCATTCCTTGTCCATATACATGCTGAATAAAGACTTGGGCAGTCTCCAACCTTGGAATCACAAGCTTTAATAACTGTTTGGTATGTATCAAGGAGACTGAGCCACTTACTGTTTCTTCATTAGAGGTTTGCTCACAAGCCTAACTTTGTGGGTAACAACACAATTTGTTTACCCGGGGGGGGGGTTTCTGTCCTTCCCCCTCTCATGTTTGGTTCAAATCTGTGGCTATAAATGGTAATACGTAAAAGATGGTCTTTCTTTTCCTACCTCAGAATCTGGTTTGTACTTACCTCTACCTTTTGATCTTCCTCGGAAGTCTGACATCATGTTTCTACAGAATCTTCCCATTGATATAACTGAAACTGTGACCCAGAGAGCTGGTGACATGAGATCTTATGACTAATAACCCTCAATTGTACATTCCCCTTCTACCTCCTTCTCCTACCTCCTTGAACAGGTAGTCTATGGAGCCTGGGTGCAACCATCATAAAGACCTCTAAAGGCCTCTTTAAGGGGGCACATCCTTTCCCTTTGTTTCAATTCAGGTTCCACCAGTCTGTGAATCCTTCTCCCTCACTCCCACATGTGGCAGGAGAAGAGTCTTAGATGAGCTTCCTGAATCTCCCTTTGGACTACCCCATCACTAGTCCTTTGCTTTTTTTTTTTTAATGGGAAAAAACACATCCTTTGTTTGAGCCTGTGATAGATTAGCTTGACTTGGAAGGAGTGCTGGCTTTCCTAACTCCTGTGGGTGTGTCTCCAGCTGAATGTTCCTCTCTGACTTTGATTTCTCTCTCAGCAAGTGGGGGTGTAATTCGCCTTGACATCGCTGGCCATCAGTGCCACGCTGAAATGGGCCTTCTTTGACACGAAGTGACAGCGCTTGGCCTCTGTGACATTGTTTCCATAGATTTGCAATGAAACAGTTTTATATTTTGCAAAATAGAGTGATCTCCGAAGACTGGCATTGATGTGGTTTTCGTCTTGGTCTTCTGGAGGGTAAAGCTGTTTCCATTGACCCACCCTGAACTGATCCTAACTTTGGGATACATTGCTTGTAGGTTGCCTGGGATGATGATTCTGTTTATTCTTTTTTTTTTTTTTTAAGTCAGTGCTGGACACTAGAAAGTATTCTGTCCTTTTGTGAATCCCTTCCCTATTAATCTGCAGACCTACAGTAACCCCAGCCTTTGCTGCCTACCAACAACCTCACATCCCAATAGCAGTCAATATCCCAGAGAAGTATATCCCATAGAAGAGTGAGCTGAGTACCTTCCCCTGAAGATTAATTACCTGATGCCTTTTGTGCCTAAAGACAGCTTGATCTACAGTGGAATATTAGTCTTTCAAATCTTAGTCTAAGATGTGGAAATCTTTAGATTATTTGGGCAAGTAAGGAATTGGGTTTTCCATTGGTGATCCTTTCCAGAGAAGCTAAAATCAAAATCTAGTGTGTCTCAGCTTTTTCTAGAAATACTTGGTGAGGGATAGACAAGTGAGAATATTACATCTACCCATCTAAACAGGAGAGAAGAACTCTGTGATGTTCCCCCCCTCCCTGAAGATGCTAACCTGCAGATCTTTAATTTGACCATCTTCAGCTAACCATGATTAAGTTATTCAAGGTGGCTTTACTCATAAACTCTTAGACTTATCAGAAAGTACAACATTTATAGAAATATTTTAATATACTAAGATTGTACCCATAAGACTCTCACTCAAGTTAAGTGTTAACATGCTGGGGAATTAAAGATTAGATTATCTTTTTTTTGCTTTCAGATATGACCTGTGGGGAGGGAAGCAGGTTGCCTTTATCTCAGGTCCTGGGAGAGCATGTGTCTCTTCGAACCTAAAGCTGCTGAAGGGGTCCCTAAAAGGATGAGATATTTTTTTCTGTCAAGACTTTCCACATGGTGTCACAGGGTCAGGCAGTCATTTTCTACCACCATCCCCCATGTCTGGTTTTGACTTTGTCATTTACTCTGCTGGTGAGAGTTTTCTGAACATTTCCATGTGATGTTTCTGATTGTGGCTCCTCCCTGTGGCTTGGGGGAGAGGTCCTGGGAGAGCGGATTCCTGGCAGAGGATGTGGTGAGTGCTTGAGCATGTGTTTGAGAGGGGATGGCATGTGAGGCTCTGGGAGGTTCTCTGGAGCAGTCTCTCCAGGCAGTGAGATGATTTACATATTTTGAAAAAAATCAAGACCAAACTTCTCAAAGTGATGGTTTTTCTTTTCACAGCCTCAGTGTTTTCTCTCTGGTGGCCCCAAACTTTATGGCCCAACGTTCTAAGTGGAGGAGAAGTGCTTATTAAGAGACTGAGAAGTTTGGGAATAGGAGGTAGAGGAGCTGGCTTGTGAATTTTTCTTGCTATAGGTGGCCCACTACACAGGTGTAAAAGTTGTATTGGAAGAGATTGAGTTTAAACTTCTTCAATGGTGTTTGTCTGTATGTATTTTTCCCACTGCTCCCCACTCCCTGTGTGGGTTTGTATTTTTTAGCCCCAGCTGTTTGTGATATTTCACTGTCAAATACATAATTAACAATTTTGTAAGCCAAGTTTAGTGATGTTTTTACATTCATGCACTGAATGTCTTTTCTGTGTTAAGCCAGTTACATCTTTTTTATTTAACACTGCTTCCACCCCTCCTGCCACTCCCCTCCCCCCAACAAAACCTGTTTCTGGAAAATTTGTCATTCTAACATCTTCTCAAAGAGTGAACTGTATCAAAGTAGACTTGGGAAATTCTGTCAAAGTGAACTGGGAATACAGATGTGGATTGTGGTGTGGAATTGCCTTGGAATTTGAAACTGGTTGTTTAGACGCGTTGATGATGGATGCAGTTGTGAATAATTTCTTGAAACAGATGATGTCAGTGGCAGTTTTATGACTAGGATTTTGACAGACTAGCATAAGTTGCTGGAATATGGGTGAGAAAGCAATTCACAACTGAGGACTGAGTCAATAAGATAAAATCAAGGAATTACAAAAGTTAGAAAAAATCTGTTTCACATTTTTTTTTTTTTGAAAGTACGCATGATAGTAGATTCTCCTGCAGTATTTAGTTTAAGTATGCTGTTTTTTTCCCCCTTGAATCTTAGGAAATTTATTAATATAAATAATCACATAGGGTTGAAGGAGAAAACCAAATTATCTTAATGGAACGCAAATTTTATTTCTGACAAAATACTCCTAATAAACTACCATCACAACAGAATTGATCTACTTTACCTTACTTTCTTTAGTGACCCAATGTTAGAGAAAATCAGGACTGAGGTAAGGGTGTCCATTTAATTATGATTTCAACAGAACACTTTAAGATTCTGAAATCACTCAGAGGTGGTTTGTCACTCTTGGGCTCAGTTTGACACTGAGGCATTCTGTTTTGTTCTGTCCTAGATTTAAAATTCTTTTAAAAAGTTTGCAATTTTTAAAGACAAAAATAATCTTATCTTTGGTTTTCTTTTGAAAATCTGAAAACATTAGGCCCTTAACTTCTGAATGTCAGAGGCTAGAGAATCATGGCAGCTGCCCCCTCTGACAAACAGCTCCACATTTTAGGTCACCTGGTCTTTTCCAGACTCATATCATTCACTTTTGTTACCTGCTATGCCCTCTGGGTATTTGAGCTTGTATTGATCACCTGAATAATTACAGTAAGACTGAAAATAGAAAACAGAGGTGTAATTAATAAAAAGGAGATGAAAGTATCATTTCTGTGTAAAGTAATTGCTAATCTGGAAAATTCAACAAACTGAAAACAACTAGAGTTAATCTGAAGTAATCAAAACACACAGAAAAATGCTGCACAGCAAAGTGGGACAAAGAAAGGATCTAATTTACAATTAATAACACTAAATGCCCACAAAATTAATCAGTAAGAAATACTATAGGACTTATAAGAAGAAAACTGTAAAACTCCACTGTAGGGGATAAAAGTAGATGAATAAATGATGAAAATGACTGTATCCCTATATAATTTGAAATTTTTAAATTGAAAATCCATGTAAAAGTGCTTGTCTTCTGAAGATTTGGTGAGATTTTTTTGCCACTCTTTTTAGAGAAATATGAGAATTGGCAACTTGCTTTGCTGTAGTTTTCTCAGGAATTGGGGCTGATTTAGGGTAATTTCTAGGAAATGGGTCAAAGGGAGCACAGTTTCTGATGACCTTTGTGCAAAGTCCTTCATTGTACTTTTGTCTGAGGGATTTTACTCTGTCTGTTCTCCCTGCTGGAACAGAATTCAAGGTTTTTGGCCTTATGAAAAAGAAGTGCCAGGTGAGCCTAATTTCTGTTTGTAATTAAGGTATTCGCCAGCACCCACAAGGAAAGAGACGAAGAATGGGCCCCAAATGGAATGTTTCTGATTCTGCAATTATGGGAATTGGAAAAAAAAAAGCATTTGATTTGAAGGATCAAAGATTTGGCAATTTTTGGCATTTAATGGGATGCCTCAAGCTGCTTTTTCTGATTAAAATATTTGTACAGAAAATCTTACCCTGGCAATTTGTCAAGTTCATGTTGTTCCCTCACTATTTCTTTTAATGTCTGCTATGCATTCCTTGTTATTTTCTGAGAAGCCCATAGATTGGAGTTATGGGCTTGCATTGCACCATTTCCTTCTTTTTGAGAGAAGCTGTGTCCATATTTTGAAGCCTGGGTGGAAGAGATTTGTAATATTTGCCCACATAATAACTGTCTTATTTGAGAAATTCAGGGTTTATGGTACCGAAAACTTGGTACCTGAGTTGAAAAAATAAAAAAATATATTTTTGATGTGTAACTTTTTATTGATCAGCCAGATGTAAGAACTTAAATTACTCCATGAGAATTCTTCGCATCCTTCCATCCATTTACCTACCTGTCTACGTACACACATATTTGAGGCTCAGGAAAAAGGGTAAAGCAAATACATCAGTATGTGAATTTGTAATTTGTGTTATTTCTGGAAAAGACTCTCCCTTAGACCCCAGGCAAAAAAGTTTTGAATTCAGAGTCAGATTCAAATCCTAGTGTGGTCATTTATGGGCAGCATGGTTATGTGAGTTTGAATAAATTCTTCAACCTATGTCAAAGAGTTGTGAGAATTAAATTAGATAATAAAATCGTGAGCACAATGCCGGCATATAGTAGTTCTAAATAAAATTTTTAAAAAACATCAACTATATTTTCATCAGAGCAACAGGATTACAGAGATTTTAATTACCGTTCAAAAATTTTTCATGAATGGAATCATTAGTGGGTAGACTGAGGATACCCCGGGTCCCCAGAATTTGCACACTCTAAATGGGTTCTTCCATCAGTCACATAGAAACAGCATGATCACAGGGTGAGAGAACTTTAATCGAATTACTATTCCCAGAGAGAGAAGAAAATTAAAACACCTGCTAAGTTACCCATCCTCTCATGGGTAAATGCCCAGCCAAACAGGGATAGCCCAACGAAGGCCTACTGGGACCTTAAAGCTTGCCACAAGTCTAAGGCACCTTCTGGCAGGGAACTCCTCCCCCCACTCCCTACCCCAGGAAAGGGACAGAAGAGACCAGGCAAGTCTGGAATGAAGGAGCAAAATTACAGTACAAATCAAGGTAGAAGCTGCCACTATCAGCTTCCCCACAAGTATCTCACCCACGTCTCTTCCAAGAACCTCTAATGCAAGTCTCTACTGCTATGTCCCCAAGTCCCTGGAGAAAGTCCAAAGCCAAGAAGCAGACAGGACTACTTCATATGGCTTTCCTCCATGTGCCTCCCCCAGGTCTGCTTCCAAGTCCATTTTTCCAGTCTTTAGTTTCTCCTTCCTGCTCAGCTACACCCCTTGTTAGGTGGGACAGAGAGGAAGGAACCTCCCCTTTCATGGAAACAACTTTCTAACAATCAATTTTTGCTCTAGTTAAATTATATATATATAATTTAATAAATTGACATAAATTGCTGAAAACCCAGCAAGAGTCTTAGCTGTTCTGTCTCTGATAACTCCAGCAGCTTAACCGTCTCCACTTAGAGTTTGGCAGTGCGGGGATTTCACACCACATCCAGTCTTCATAGGGCCTGCAGGTCTCCCCCATTCCGAGACCAGAATCTGCAAGGACTTTTCTGCTCTTTTATATTTGTTTTTGGGACCTAGAAGACATCCAGGCAACTTAAAGACAAATATAAACAGAAAACAACAAACCAACCAAAAGCAGTGAAATGAATGTATCGATTAATCTAGGAAAATAGAACTTATTAAACTTCTACTGAGCACTTCTGCTACATTTTAGTTTTATTTCCATGAACTCATTTTCTTTTCACAGAGAGGAACTATTTTGCTCATTATTCAGGGGAGGAGACAGACTGAGTTTAGTATTCTAAGATGCTGCAGGAAGGAACTGTTAGAGTGGAGATTGGAACTCTGACTTAGAGGTCGGCAAAGTTAGCTCTTTTAATTTTGGTGTTGAGGGCAAGACTTACACTGACCCTTTTGTGTATGACTGCTTACTGTAGTCAGCTTCTGTTATGTTCTGTCCATGTCTGTGCCTGTTTGTGGTGTTGTGAATATCACCTCTGGTCAGGGTAAAGTTTCCATATTCCAGAAAGTCAGATATGCTTGATTTGTGAGACATTATTAGTAGATGAGTAGAAAAATGAAGAGGGAGGTTGGAGGGCTAGGTAGCAGGATAAGCGGCAGAAATAATAGAGAGAAAGGGTGCAGACCAGGTTGGCGGTGTGTGTGTGTGTGTGTGACATTATTTGTTTCAGGAGATCAATCTCACACTAGCTCTCTTTCAGAAAACACATGTAATTACTATGAGCTCTGCAGTTTTCTTGGAGAGTTGCACCAGGATCCTGAGCTAGAGATGTTTAACTGTTCTTGGAAAATGCTTCAAAGAAAAAAAAAATTGAACTACTTCCTTTCTAAGCTTTCATACAGCACAGGTCTTTTAAAGTTTATTTTACATGAAGATGGCAGTCTGTCACACACTGATTTCTGCCTCCCTTCTGGGTCTCAGCTGTCTCCCTAATAGGCAGCTGCCCAGAGTGGAGTGTGGCATTGTTAAACATTGGGGGTGACCAGCCTGTCAGCTAATTTGGCTAAACTCTGGACACTGGAGGCACCTGACAGCAACCCCATTTGCATCCTGTGCTGAGAGGACCAACATCCTCTCTCATTAAGAGGAGAGTAACTCCCAAACACCAGATATATTGACATTCAGAAAACCAACAATCACTTCATTTAGATTCCATCCTTCATTATGATAGCATCAGATATGGTAGTTTCTAGATCCTTTAAAAAATTCTTTAGTGTTCTTGCAGGTTAAATTTCTTCCACAGCACCAAGGTTGTGGGGTAAGGAGGGGGCACAGATCATTAAAGAGCTCCTCTGGTTGAAGAATGGGTAGCTTGTATCCTACCTGCTTTACCCGGAAATCCTTCTGTGTAACCTTAGGAATCCTAGGAACACAGTTTGGGAACTGCTGTTTATGGTAGAAAGCGGTTTTAACCATGTAGGTTTTCTCAGTTTTTGCTTGTGCTTTTAAATGAGTAACTTCTCTAGTTTGTTTCCCAAGTCGCCTCCTTAACTGACTCTCAGAGTACTGGGCAAAGGGTTAAGATGATTATAAAAAATTAAATCAGCCCTACTCAGGACAGTTTGTAAAAGCTGTGTTCCAGATGGCTTTGGGGAAGGGGATGTCACCTTGTATAATGACTTCTTGGAAAAAGTTGTTACTTTCCCCTTTTCCTATCACTGTTCTTTTCTCTCTCTCCCCCACCCCATTCGTGATTTGATGAAACTGTTTGTGATGTCCAGCATATATTTTACTGTTCACTGTGTGTTGTTGTACTTTAGCAATTTATAACTATGATCAATGTTGTGACCTTAGGGAAATTGCTTATATAATTATAGAAAGTTTACAGCTGTAAGACAAGGAATGGGGAAAATATATCACTGTAAAATATAAATATGTTTAAATTACATTTAGGATTTGGAATAGTTCCTTGCTTGTGTTTTACAGAGTAATCTGTGATTTAAATCAGGTTTAGTTGTGTTTTTCCCCCCCTAAATTGGGTATTATAAATCAAGAGTAGATGCTGGATATAGCACACAAGAGGATTTCTTATACATTTTAATGTTGCATAAGTAAGAAATACCAGTAGTTCAGCAGTAAAATTGCAAATGTAAGCAAAAGTGAAGATTTTTCCAAATTTAACTAGGTTGCATTTGTTTAGTAAACTCTAGCAATAATTTACTGTTTTATTACGTTTGCCTTTGAGATCAAGGCTGACTTTTTTGTTCCCCTCTTTCAGAAAGAAAAGGGAGGTACTTTACTATAATTGCTTGGAGCTAGAGAAAAACATGAGAGTACCATTTTGCTTTCCCCACCTGTGGTACATAAACTTAAAAAAAGGATGAGGAGGGAGGAGGATAGAGACTTAATAGGATAATAGGATTAGATTTATTGGTTACTGTATCAGTCTTACTAGCAGGGCATTTTTCATTGGAATCAGGGTTTCTGCTTGTGTCACGTATAGTGAGAGAATTATTGTGCAGAAAATGTAGAATATGACCACATTCAAAAGCTGCTGGTAGGGGTAGAGGTTGAGGCACTGGTGGCTGATACATTTTGTTTGTGGCTGGGCATGTCTATCTTTAGACTCTTCTGGGTTCTCTGGAAAACAGGTAGGTTTCATTCCAGATAAACTCTTTTTCGCCACGCGGGTGATTTTCAGTGTCTGAGGAGGGGTTGGGGCTCCAAAATTGAACCTGGTGTTGGAGACTGGGTTGGGAGGGACAGACCTTCTTTCCGGCGATGTGGCTTGGCATGCTGTGCGCCTGATGGTCTGATTGTCGCCCACCACCCCTCCTTTCACCACGTGCTTCAGATGGTTAACATGGACCCCAGCTTAGTTTAACTGTGGTTTGAGAGAAGTGAACTCTGGGATTGGGTTGGATGATGTTGATTAATAGGAGTGAGAGGGTGAGAGACTCCAGGGCCAAGCAGTAGGTCCATCTTGGTGGCATCTGATGTTGATTGGCTTTGTCCTGCGCGGCTGCGCTCGGAGAGCGGACATTAAGATTAAGTGATGCTGTCGTGTTGAGGAGCACAGCACTGCATCATTCTGGGAAGAGACAGCTGGGGTGGTTAATCCTTCATCACCAAGGGAGCACTGCCAGCGGAAAGATATACAGCCAAAGATAACCCTCCATAACTTGTGCTAAAGATCAGAAAACTTTGAATTCACATCCATCTGCTTAGTCTGGGGTGAAGATGAAAGATAGGCAGAATAGGAAATAAAAAACTCCTGAGGGATTAATCTTAGGCACGGTATGTAGCCCACAGAGTGTGCAGGCGGGAGAGAAACTTTTACGTGGCGTTTAAGAGGGAATTAAATGCACCTGGTTTCACAGCAGCACCTTCAAGTAAAATTAAATGGTGCACACTCTCATTTTTCTGTTGTATTGCCATCATTCTGCCCCCAAAGGCTGCTTTCCCCTGATAGACCTTCTCTGGATGTTTTCTAAAGGAGGTACTCTTCATTCTGTTTGCAAGGACAAAGCATGCAGGGAGGGAATGCTAGAAATACCTAGCCCATCAAAAGAAGATCTTTCCGTTTTCTTCTCTCCCTGTGTGATTTTAACAGGAGATTCACAAAATCTGACTGTATGTGTGTGTTTGTGCCTGAGTGTGGATCTGAAATTCTCTTGCTGTGAATATTTTGAACAGCTGCAATGATTTTATATATCATGTGTAATCGAATTATGCATTGTTGTCATACCAAAGTGATGTGCCAGGGGGAGGGAGGAGAAATAAATCAGAGAGGGAAATAAATTAGAGGCCCCTCTTACATCTGCAGCCTCTCTGTTAACATAGCAGTCAGACTGGGGAATGTCTGGTGCAAGGTGAGGTTATTGGGGAGAGTGAAGTTACATGCTCTGTCCTCAAGTGACTTTTTCTGATTGAGTTCAAAGGGGAGTTTTTTAAACCCTCACTGGGATAGTTTAGTCTTTTTCCTTTGCCAGTTGTATTTGAGTGTCAGAGAAGGGGGTTTTCAGTTTGGGACCTGGGCCATTTACACTGAGGTAAAAGATTGTTCTTCTGCCACATACAACCTCACCTGGGCTTAACTGCCTTGCAGATATCTTTAACACAAACAGGAAGTTAATTTAGGTTGTGGAGGTAAAATACACATTCTCTTGAGAACCAGAGAGGTGGGTAAGTTTCTGTTAATCTTTGTGAACTTGGACAAATCCCTTTATCTCTTTGAGTATATTACAATGGAAGAAAACTAAGGTATAGACAAAAGAGGTAACTTGTGTAAGGGAAGAGAAAGGGCCCATCTCCCTTGAGAGGCTAAAAAAGAGGGTAAACTCTAGGCATTTGTGACAACATGGAGGACCTGGAGGAGATTATGCTAAAGGAAATAAATTAGAAGAAGAAAGACAATGCTGGATGGTGTCACTTACATTTACAATACAAAAAAGAAAACAAAAGGTTTACAGAAGAGCAAACACATAATGCTATAAATCTGATGGGAGAATTGAGGCTGTGAGAGTGGGTAGAGATGGTGAGCACCATAGGGCAGAGACCCAGTGGGCTTGTGGAGGACTGCTGGTGTCCTCAGGGTAAGATGCAATCACACATCTGAGGGTGTGATCCTCTGCTTATATATCATATACACACTATAAATGCTGCTTCAATTAAAAATAAGTATCTTAATTAAAAAAAGAGAAAGAAAAGCAAATGAACTCTGATTTTTGCTTAGGTGATGGTGGGTAGAGTGGGGAAGAAGGCAACAGACCTTCTGTGAGTTGTTGGGAAGGCTTCCTTCAGAAGCATCTGTGATATGTTTGCCTCTCATATTATCTAGCATGGTACTGATTAAAAATTGCAAATCATGTATTGACTCATGTATGTATATAAGAGTATAAAAATGCATGTACACATATTATTAAAGTTGAAATTTATTTTAAAGTTCTGGTCTGAAGAAAGACTACGTGTGATTTAATTTTTATGAGACTGCTTTTAAGTCTACAAACAAGATGAGTATCTTTTGTCAGACTTAGAGGTTTAATTTTGGACCCAGGAAAAAAATTTTGGACTATGGAAAATTTAGGGAGAAATAGTTTTAATTTGTAATTCCTGTCATGCCAAGCTCAAAGTGGAAGGTCTTCATCCCACAAGGAGAAGCTGATCAAAATGTCTTTTTTCTTGAAAGATTGTTGATTTGGGTTCTTGTGACTGGGAAGGTGGTGAAGAGACAGATTCTTAGCAGATTCACTCATGCAAAGAGGAAAGGCTGGATCCAAAGTGTGCAACCATGTGGAGGGTCATGTGGGAGGATATGAAGAGACTAAGACTTAGATGTAGTTCATAGATGTAGTTGTTGTGCATTTGTTTGGATCTCAGTCTCTAACCCAAAATCTGGTAAGTCTAGACATTTTCCTGCCAGACCCATCCGGAAAACCCATCCTCCATGCTTAAATTGCTGGTCAAATGGTCAGTGGGTTGGGGGATTGTTGATATTCTTCTAAGCCTGAAGTAAAACAGAATTTGTGTGAGATGTGATATAAGGGCCTCCATTTGGGGCAGTGATTGCTTTTCAGAGAATTTTATACTAGAGAACAAATCATTTGGCCAGTGAATGTCAGTGACTGCTGGGTAGTATATATTTTTTCTATTTGGATGCCCAAATACCCAACTTCTCTTGTTCACAGTGAACATAGGTTTTCCCTTGGCTGGTCCTTTGGGAAATTTGACTAGTCTCAAGGGCAGTGAAAACCTCTGCTTGCTTCTTGTGTATCTGATACAGTTTTGGTTAAACTTTTCTTAGTGCCTGCCTTACTGGCAGAGCACGTTGAATTATGTGGCACAGGCAGAGCCTGCTTTATGCAAAAAGTCATTGGACAAGAGATAAAGGAGAATTGCTCTAAGCCTAGAATCAGCAGACCTCGGTTTGGTTCTGACTTGGTCTTTCAATCCTGCCCCCAGGTTAAGCAGTTTTCCTCTTTGTCACTGTGTTACCCGAAATCTTTGAGACTTGAGACAGCCATTTTATCATGTTCATGGTGTCTTTGGGTCAGGAACTCCAATGGGACACAGTTGAGTGGCTTGTGTCTTATTCAGAAGCTTTGGTTGCAAGACTTGAATCCTGGGAGTGTCCTGGGAGTGAGTCTATGCTGAGATTGGAGGCATCTGGAAGCGCAGTTCTGGCTTTTAGGATGCTACAGCAGAAGGGATTGGATCTACTGACTCAAGCCACTGTTCATGGCCTTGTTCTGTGACTTGGTTTCCTCAGTATGGGCTTCCCACCCCCCACCCCAGAGTACTTGGATATCTTGTGGGAGACATCAGGGCTCCATCTGCGAGTGGGTGATGAGATGGAAGCTGCATCACATCTGTGACCTGGCCTCAGGGTGCATCAAGTTCCCTAGTGGGACTACTACCAGGGAGAGTGTCATATAGCCTCTCCTCATTCCAGGGAAGGTGAACTCGCCAACCACTTGGTGAAAAATAGGGTCACATTTGGAAGAACATATTGGGTGTTGGTAGTCATCTTTGAAAATTGTGCCACACTCAGGTTCTCTTTCTGGAAATGCAATGGGCCATAGTTGAATTAACTGTGTAAGCTCCTTCTCACCATTAAAATAATGTGGTTCTATAAAATGAAAATTCTATTTTCTTTAAAAAATAGTAATTTATAAAGTGATGATTAGTTTATCACAGAGTCCTTAGGATATCTTGAAGTAAGTAATATTCTCATGTAATCTGAAATAATGTCCTCTGCAACTTGGACACTGAAATGTGGAATGTGGGTCCTTTTTTCTTTCTTTTTTATCCCTGAAGTTGCTTTAACTGAATTTTATAATTTTATGCTGTAGTCATTCTTGCTTAGTCCTCTTTTTTTTTTCCCTCATGGAAGTTAGATGGCATGAGGGTAATGAGATAGTATGCTAATGTGGCACCATGATTGCCATGAATGTTAATTCAAACATGAGTTAAATATTTGACATGTAGGATTCAGGACTGGAATGTGAGTTGGGGATCTGTGGAGTGATTGGATTTTGAAGTAGGACCTGTGAACACTTGAGACTCATCCTCCTTAGTCTCACACTGAGATTATGAAAGAAAAGACTGTTTTCACCTTACTGGGAAGAAGGTTAGCTTATTACCTCTGACTGTGTTACAGATCTCATACCAGGCATGAGGTCTGAAGGAGGGTGGCGATGGGGAAGCTGCCCACAGGTAGGCATCACAATTAAGAAGGGAAGGGGTTAATACGCTGACTAATGCTTCAGTTTACAAGCACTGGCCCTTCTCTTTGTTCTGTTTTATCATACACATTCATCACGTTCAACTTGGCAACCCAACCAAATAGCTATTTAAGTTGTAAAAATGAATCATAGCACAATTTCATGAACTGTGTGATATAACTGAATCTAATCACATTATACAATGGAGCATTTGCCAACCTGGTGTACCCGATTCTGGGATGCCTCAGAATAAGTGAATAAACAGGCTCCATTAAATACAATAACAGTAGGATGGTTAACTGGTTGGGTTGTGGGTCCAGAGAATGAAGCATCCGATTGTATCACTCTGGATGGTGGTGCTTTTCCAAGGTAGCTCATCTTCAAGGACTTACAAATCTTGTTGGTCATCTTTTTTCCTTTGAAATGAACCAATTGATTCCCTGGTCTATTAAATAAATGGGTGAGGTCTTGAAACAAGGATGTAAAGCTCATAGATAAGAACTGCAAAGAAGGGCACTACTTCAGTTAAGTTTTACAGAATTCTAGGGCTTGCTTACTGAAAAGACAAGTAAATACACCAAGTCTTTATTTTAAGAACCAGTCTTTAGAATGGTGCCTATTCACATGTAAACATCTATGTGCTTTTTATGTGTATACTTCACTGTTACTGATGACTCTTGTGTGTCGATAACTTCATCCCCATTGTTGTAGATGAAGAGACCGAAGCTCAGAGAGATCAAATAACTGAAGGTCACCCATCTAATAAATTTCAGGGCAGGGATTAGAGCTACTTTCTGAGGGGTGGGAGCAGTCAGGAAGGAGAATGACTTGGTGAGGGTATAATGACATTTGAGCTTAGAGTAACCTAGTGGTGTTCAAGTGTCATGCCAAACTGTTAAGAGTTAGCCTTGATTCCATGGGTCATGAGGAGTCCAGGAATTCTTGGGTTTGATTGAAGGAGTGGAACCCAGAGTCTTCCTCTGGATCACATGAAGTTAGCAAGGATTGTGCTCTATTGCTGGGCAGTGAAACCTAGAAAGAAGACTACATTGGACAACTATTGGTGGGGCCAATTCACACCCATAAAGAGAGGTTTCACTTTGCCTTCTGTCCCAGTACTGATGGCAACTTATACTTGTTCTCTCCCCTCCCATTCTTCCCTGCCTCTCCACTGTTTCCATTCATCACTTTCCCTTTTTCCTCCTCTCTTTGTCTCCTTTACATTCTTTTGTCCCCTTGATTTACCTCTCCACTGCCCTGGTTTATTTCTTCACTCATCTCTTCTAAATATTCTGTAGTCACCCTCACCCTCCAATTCCTTCTAAACCTCCTCTCCCGCCCCCACATCATTTTCCTATGGAATATATAAATATATATCTATATTTTTTATCTGTTTTTCTGTTGGTTGTGTCAGCATATTTTAGACTGCTGGGCTTTGCATGTTTTGCAGCTGGTTTTGATGCAGTTGTCAGACGGTGATGGATGACTATCATCATTTAAAGTGTAAAAGAAAATGCCTTGGCACAGAGAGACATGATCAACTGCCGTCTGCCAGCCTGGATAGGCATGGCTACCATTTTCTTCTCCTCTCGTCCTCCTCCCTCTCTGTTCACACTGCCCTTGCCAGAATCTACAAAAGTCATTGTGAGCCACACAGCACCGGGCTCTTGCCTTCTATAATATCACTTTGGTAGTTGTCAGATCATATGAAACGTCAAAATTCATGTGGCCTCCAAGAAGAGATATATTTAGTACAGCTGCTGCATACCTACACGCTACCCCTGACACTGACATATTAGTTATGCTGTCTTTTGCAATCTGATATCTTTAAATTTGCCACCTTGTTAAGTTTTGATTAATGTGATTCCATTTCACTAAAGTAATTGGCTTGGCCTGTTGTAAAAAATAATCAGCCCCCTCTACGGAACAAATGCTAGAACATGCTAATGAGGGAGTGAGTTCGTTACATTGATGGCGTGGACTGACAGTTATTAATGATTGTTATGATAAACAGACGAGTGCGAATTGGGATGAGTTGGGCAAAAGTGACAGTTTAAAAATAACGTATATTGGAAAGTACTAACGAAGTAATATACTGTTAGGAAAACAATCATGCAAGTTGTCAAGGAAAGAAGTGTAATTATACAGCCGCATGGGCTGCTTAGGAGGACAGGGACCTGCCTGATAATGGACACATTTTTTTGTTGGCAAGAGGGAAATATGTTATGGCAGAAAGAGGTGCAGATTGATAAATTAATTGGTCCTTCTCACAGCTCCAAGAGTAAACTTGGCTGGCAGTCACCACACAGATTAGGGAGATGGCGTTTGCCCAGTGTCTCTTTCCCCCAGAACCTTCCAAGCCCTATTTGCCGGGCTTTTCTGAGGCCTCTTTTCTTCTCTCTTCACCCTTCTTCATGAACAGCAACAAGTCATTGAAAATGTGTCCTGAGGCAAGCTGCACAAAGTGCAACTTTGAGCTGAAAATTTTTTTCAAGTTTGTAGCCTTGTCCAATTTTTTTTTATAAAAAGACCCTAAAGACTGAAATGCTCTATTATTGCTTAAAGTGTTTGGCTGTGATGGAGGTAATTATGGGTGGTTTCCAGCTCCAGGAAGGAGACCACGAGGACTTCCATAGGCGAGGGACCATGCAGAAGGGGCATGCCAACTCTGTGCTGGTAATGCCAGCAAGTTGCTGTTGGCTGCTTGCATAATTAGCCAAGACAGACGTGTGTGTGTATGTGTGTGTGTATGTATGTGTGTATGTGTGTGTATATGTGTGTATGTAGGTAGGGGATGGGACTTGTCTGAAAGAAGCTGAGATGACTGTGGGAGGTACAGGGAGGAAGGCATCATCTTGAAGAGAGTGGAGGGAGCCTGTGATCCATGGCTGTCCCACAGGTATCTGCATGTCTCACTTGACAAAGAAGAAAGGCAGGTAGGAACAGGTGGTGACTAGAACATCTTGTGACCCCGCATTTAGGCTTAGGATCTGGATTGCTGCATTGGCCAAGATTTTTGATGTAACAGTAATCAATTTGAAGTAGCCTAATATTAAAGGGAGGATTTAAAGAGTTGCCCTATGTGACCCCAAGTCAAAGGTCTAGTCAGATCTGCCGGACAGAGGGAATTGGACTTGGAGAGCTCTCAGTCCTGTCTATTAGTGTGAATTGATCTCTGTCTCTGACTCCCCAGCCTGACTCCTTTCTCCTGCTCTCTACCCCTTCTCCACACCAATCCATGAGAGTCAGGAAAATGATGGTAAGTCCCAGGACTCATGGAGAGTTTATTTGAAGATTCTGTGTTCAAGTATATCTTCTGTTTCTGTCCCCAAATGTTAAATTTCTCAAAAAGAAGATAGACTACCTTCATTGTGACCCAATTACTGTATCTTCGGGGTATGGAAAGAGCATGCTGAGATTTGGGCTGTTCTTTTCTTAATTGTGTGTGACATCAGGATGTTCCTTAGCTCCATCGTCACAGGCCATGTTAGGCAGGTACTTTTCTCTTTATTAAACAGATGAGAAAAATGAGACCAACAACTTGAGACCTTGCCCCTCAAACACAGGAAAGGAATCTGTTGGGGTTTTCATCAAGTATCTCTGCTCTGAAGCTTTGTTCAGACTCTACCATATTGCTTTTTCCTAGGGTGCTGTGTATTTCCCTACCACTCAGACTAGCAGATGGGGCCGAGTTGTCTGCTTGAGAATCAAAGTAAATAAATCTGGGGAAAACATTCCTTCCTGTGTTCTGTTTGGTCTCTAAGTAGAGACTGGAAAGAGGGCTTTTATAGGAAATTCATTGGTTGCATTCACATTTTCTGCTGCTCCACTTATGCAAATATGGGAACAAGTGAATCTTAGTCCTGGCCTACTTGGGGATGTGAGCAGAAATACAGTCTCTTTATCTCGCCAAGAAGGTCAAGGAAGACTCTGATTGCAAAACCACCAGAGCAATTCTGAAATGTAAGGGTGCTGCCAATTACTTCATGGCAAATATGACAACTCAAAAGGCAGATGTACTTCTTTGTGTTAAAAACAAAGTGTTTGCTCTGGGGAAGGAGTAGTGACTGAGATTTGTTGTGTGACTGACATATTAGGGGTGATATCAGATGCTCTTTAGTGTTCTGTTTCATTTAAGTGGTAGGCACATCCCTATTTTACAGATGACAAAACAGAGGTTCTGAGTCATTGAAAGCTACAGATATTTCATTAGGTTGGAATGTACATTGACAGTTGCTTTCTTCTGAAAGAAGGCCTGGTTTTATCCAACCCAACTATTTCTTATGTCTCCCATACAATTACTGATGTGTACCCACTTTATTTTAAGGCTGGGTGAGAGCAGAGTTAAGCACAGTAACGGCCCCTTGAACTGGGAGTTGGTCCCTGGGTTCTAATTTTGGCTTTGATTCTAGAACAGGTCACACCACTTCTCTGTCCCCCATTTGAAGGAAAAGATTTTATTGTTGATTTTGAAGGTGACATAGAAAGCATATTTGGAATTGTCTTTTAGCCACTTAAAAGAGAGGGGTGGAGAGCCCTTACCTGACAGGAAGGCTCAGATTTCATGTAGGCCCGAGGACCACCATCTTCCTGACCCTCAGATGAACCTTTCCCTGCAGTCCCATGACTAAACAGGAGGGCAGCTCAGAGGTGAGCATGCGGTCAGAGGATGAGCCCCCATGGTGGGCAAACAGGCCAGAGAGAGCACTCATCAGCATTATAGACCATGGCTCCAGCAACAAAGGGCAGCCTACTCTCTGCTCAGGGCAGGGGTGCTGCTTTGTGTCCTTTACACTGATTTGAAGAGAGAAAAAAAGTAGCTACTGGAAAAGTTTTTTCCACCTTTTCTACTGAAACTTCTCCATCTCTTTCTTTATCAATATTTTTGCCTTTCATCCTTGGGAGGCCCCGTGACTTTCCTCTCCTTTTGTCTTGTGGATGTTTTCACTGGTGAATTTTGTGTCACAAATTCTGCTCTTCAAGATGCTATTGTCTGGCAGGAGACAGGGCATATTCATCAAGCACAAGCAAACTGAGGTAAGTCAGTGAGTTACTAAATCTGAGTCCATTAACAAAGCTGCCTTCCAGTTGAAAAGTTATTCTAAGGGTTCATGTGTGAGGGTCCCACTTACATCCCGGCATTGTTCAGAGGTCTTATGAGACCTTAAAAAAGGTCTTATGAGAACTTTATTATTCTCCTGCTAGGAGGTTCTCCTAATTTTCAGTTTTAAAAGTTAATCTATAGGGGGTTTTGGGACCTATCACACTAAGTTCATTAATGCATCCTTTTTTTTAAGTCTAGGGGAAAATACTGGCTTTCTTTTGGATCTGTGAAAGTTGGAAAGACTTAGATGTGGCCAGGAAACTTTCACATTGCATCAAAAGAGGGGGGACATCGGGACCTTTATTCTTTCCAGTTGATGGTTAGTTGACAGTAAGAGGATCCAGCTAATTTTGCTCAACTTTTGATGGGAAGAGTCTAGGGTTGGTCCTGCCAACTGAAATTTTTGAGTCATATGATGTTTTTATACTATTTGGGGTTTTGATGAAAGATATGGTATATGCCCTCAAAGCACTAAAGGTTATTGATGCACTTGACCCTTCCCACCTCCATCACACAACATTGCTATGAAAATGCAATCAATCCAATTTTGACATCTCCCCCAACTCTCAAGAGCACCTACTGTATCAACATGACATTTTTTAATCTTGGCTTGTTTTCCAGGCCATGAATTTAATTTCTCAATGCTCCACTGTTTCAGCTTTTATGTTCTCAGAGTGGGAATGTTGTCCAACAATAGCTACCACCATCTTGTTTATGAGCCTCTTTCTTGGCCATCTTAAAACCAAACAAAATTTAAAAATTCATTGCAGCCATGGTCACTCAGTCTTGTGCAAATTCTGACAAAGCCAGGTCTCTCAAAAGTTAAATCCAAGACTCTTGATATTGTGGGACAGTAAGCAGATTGGCATGTCTTTGATTTCATGGAGGCACTGAAGCAAAATGTTCAATCCTTAGTGACCTTTGGCAAATGCATGGTGATGTGTAGCCATTGTGGCTTATCTTTATGTTCACCACGCAGACATGCAACCTCTGCCAGCCAAGGCAGAAACTGTTAGAGCAGATAAACTTAGTTGGGAGATGTTTTCCTTACTGCTCCATAGTGCTTTGCAAAGCTATTTTGTCTGATAATCTGCTTCTTCATGAAACTTGTCTATGAGTAGTCCTGTGAAGGATAAAGCCCTCCGTCTTAGGTTTTGAAGCCACTTGTAGTTTGTTTTAATCTTTGGACCCAGGACATTTCTTGTGCAGTGTGAAGTTAGCTGCTCTCTGTTACAGAATATTCTGGTGAATCCTATTAGGGAGTCCACAGGAGATCTTTCCTTTGGTACCTTGTAGGCATACATTCTGGCAGTGTGTATATCAAAGGGTGTTCTTTATCTTCATCCAGGAAGCATTTTGTAGATGTGAGGTCTCCTTGGATCACTTCTTCCTGAGCCCATTAAGGCTCCTTTCTAGTTTACACACATTTCATTTGTTGATTTAGATTTTCACAAGGACTTGGAGAAAAAATTTAGGCAAACATACTTACTATTTGGATGAAAGCCCACACTTTTGTTCCATTCACTACAGTAGTGGAGACTCAAAACCAGGACTGTGGTTCTGGGGACTGACTTTGTAGCTTGACTTCTGTGGTTTCATATTTGTTCCCCTTTAAGACAAGGTGGTCACATCAGATAGTTTCTATGAACATTCCAGCTTAAATGGACTTGAGGCTCCCTAGCCAAAAATAGGAGTGAAACAGTGGATTTTAGGGGAAGTGGATGAACTGTTGGGCTTTTCTTCTTTCATTCCTATTCCAGGTGAAGATAAAAGAGTTTGCTTTATTGAGCTGACATGAATTCAGAATTCATTAGTGTTCAGACTTTCTTTTAAGCTTCAGACAGGACTGTGAAGGGAAAAGCCTGCCCTTGATTCCTTTGCCTTATTAGTTCTTCTCATATAATGTGCTGCAGAAACTAATTGTCACTTGAGGTGATGGCTGAGGGTCTGGTTCTTGAAGGAAAAGTTGAATTTCTCAGTTCCTGCCTCCTCCCTGTTTAGATAGAGGTCTCATTAGGTCTGATGGAAGTGAGTCCAAATTAAATCTAAATTAATTAAATTTGCCATTTTACGTAATAAGGGGGGAGTAGAGAATTGTAGGGTAGTGGTGTAAACGTTAGTTGTGTGCAAGATAATATAATAATGAAAATATAATTTTGGAGTAGACCATTCTGAGGATACTGTCCATGGGTTCCTCTTGTGCAGTGATAGAGAGGTGTAAAATAAACACACTTGTGCTTCACTAAGGAGCCACTGAGACATACAAACTCTTTTCACTGCTATTTTTTTTTAAGACTAGTCCTTAGACCTTTTTTCTAACTCAGAGTATTTTATATGTGTGTGTGTGTGTGTGTGTGAAAATGTAGTCCTTGCAACTTGAGTCCAATATTCTATTTGTGT
This sequence comes from Uropsilus gracilis, assembly GCA_004024945.1. Lineage (NCBI taxonomy): Eukaryota > Metazoa > Chordata > Mammalia > Eulipotyphla > Talpidae > Uropsilus > Uropsilus gracilis. The sequence continues at coordinate 71,591 of PVHY01002092.1, read as the reverse complement.
ATCAACTTCATAGAACGTCAAGCTTTCAAATGTAAACACCATTGGAAAAAATGCCATTAGCGTTCCTTTCTGAATTCTTGATGTCTGCTGAATGCACCCTTTTGTCTACATCTCCCGGACTCAGCCTTCTCTATGTCTGCTGGGCTATTTGTAGTTGTCCAACATTTCTAAGGGAAGTCTCCAGACTGGCCTTCACAGGGACATTGGTGTCCCAGTGTTGGAAGTCTCTCCAGCTTGTACACTGCCCTTGGTGATAAGGCATTATCTGTAATGTGCCATCTTTCTTTGACTAAGAAGCATAGCTAATGTAAAGTTGGAAAGATCTTTGGTTAAAAGAATACCCTTTTGGCTATGTAGTAATTTGGGATTGGGTTGTTTCAACAAGAGGTGACAGAAAGACTCATTTCTTGCTCTGTCACTTTCCTATTGTCTGACTATACACAGGTTGCTTAACCTCAAGGAGCCTTATTTCTGCATTAGAGATTACATTTTAACCATGTTGTCTTGGAGTGGCTGAAATAATGATGGTTTATCTGCTGAGTTCATGGAAGTTGAATTGGAACCACCCACAGGTTTCACTAAGGAATATAATGAAATTTGCTAAATGAAATTGTGCTCTTAGAACTTCAAGACACATGGGAAGACAAGCAATAATACAGGCTTTCAGCCCTTCAATTGGGACATTCTGAATCATTTCCATTTCCATTTTCTTTAATAGCTGGACTATCCTATTGTTTGGCTTTTGTACCTTCTCTTCTGCTTCCCCCCCCTTTTTTTTTTTTTTGCTTTTCTCCTTATTCTTTAATTTTAAGATTTATTGGCAGGAAGATTTCCTAGTAACTGCTTGTCTTAGAGTAAGTTTAGGGCAGAGATACACCAAGCCTTGTGCAGAGTATAGATGTGAACATAAGAGTTCCAAAGAATAATACAGTGTAACAGAATGTTTGACCAAACTTAAAGGCTGACATTGACTTTGTAAGAGCCTTTGGAGAAAATAGTGGGAATTGCACATATTCAAACTAAAGCAAAATGGGGGAAAAAAAAAGACTGCATTTGAGAAGACAGGAGAGGGATATGCAAGAAAATATTATAGTTCAGGGATTTGAAATCACAGTGACACTATTTTAAGTCATGTGACTGTTGTTTTAGAAGTTAAACAGTAAAATTTAACTTTGCTCCAGTTTTCATGGTCTTATTTTGAATTATTGCATAAAAGTAACAAATTTCTGGCAAGTGGACTGAATTTCCCAAATTCTTTCTCAAAAAGGCAATGAGAACTATCTAAAAAGTGTTTTTGTTATCATGAAAACATTAATAATATTAGAAACTTGGCTACAACCAAATTTTACTTTGAAACCTCGGCACTTTAACGGGTACATGTAACTGATAAATCTTTTTTTGTGGTTGTCAAAACAAGCAAAGCTAACTTTGTACATTTCCTATTATAACTAAAAGCACTTTGACAGTCTGAAATCGGGTATATCAATATGGAGAGCAAACAGCCTATTCATTTTATCACCACACTTCTTTGAGAATTTTGACATTTCTGAAATATCTATCACTGCCTAACAGTGAAGCACTGAGTTGATAAAGGTTGTGATGGGCTCATTCTCTCTCTGAAGCTGACTGTCCCTTTGGGATTTCAGGTCCAGGACCAGCCTCTTGCCCATCAGACTGCATGAAGACCATCTCCTATGAGCTTGAGGTCCATAGTGGCTTCTAGTGGGATTGGAGTCTGTGTTGATTTTTGGGAGGTTGAAATGTGGGCCATCTGATGGTGTCAGACATGGAAAGCCAAAATTTAAGCTCCTAGCATCAGGACCATGCTCTGGGAAGAGAAGGAATTTACTCGAGTGAATGATGTCTACTGTCTGGGATATGTCTACTTGTGCTCTGGGCAGGGAGAACACCCTGGTTTGGGCCACTGTACCTGAAAAGAATGGGCTTTGCAATGTCACTGTTTTCTCTTGGGGTATTTCTGTGAGACAAACAATCTATATTTTTAGCAGTCTCATAAGCTAGGCCTTCACATGACAGTACTTGATCCAAATGTGGTATGGAGCTTGGTTTCCTCCAGTATAACCTTTTCTTAATCTGTCTCACAGGCCATCAGTTTCCTTCCAGGAGCCTTCCCCATTAACTCTTCTTTGGGCATTTTAATTACTTTCTGGTGATCTTTTCTTGTTCATGGTTGCTGCATTTCTTCTATTGTGAAAATACGGTTTTTGAGCAAAATATATTATGCTTGTTTTTTTAAAAATTGCTCACTATAGCTCACACTTTATCTCATCCTGAAGTATTATTGTAGAAGTACTTTATTCCAGGGAGCTGGTAGTGATCTTCAAGTTTTTGACCTGGAGATTAGCCTAATGACTAATGTTGTATGTGGGGTTATTAGCATACCAGGTAGTGACTAGAATCCAGAATTTAGAGCTGGAGGACCTGACTCAACAGTGTTTCTGACTAGTTGTGCCTCATTTTCTTCATCCGCACAGTGGAGAGTATTAAGAGTATTAACAGCAACTGCTTCATATAGTGGCATTATATGAGTTAGCCATCACTGCCATTTTCAGCATTTCTTCTCTTATGTGGGGACTCTGGGGAGGAAAACAAGGTCAAAATCAATAATGCTTCATTGCTAATGATTCAAACTATTTCCTAAGTCTGATTTTGTTTGAGGGTGGAGCGGTCACCTTTGTCCCCTTTTATCTTATCCTAAGGCTCTCTTGCAGCTCTTTCTCTTGGTGTAGGAGATGATGGTGATGTGTTTTACACACAGGGACTCTTCCTAGCTGCTTGTGTTTGTGAGTAGGCATCTCCTCTGTTAAGAGATTAGAGTCTTAATCCTAAATGATATTTCATGGTCTAAGACTTAAATTTATATATCACCATTCTGAATAATGTATTGGATTGCATTAAACAGATTGTAGATTAACATGCAACTATAAAACAAGTTGTCAATGCGTTGTTGACAACTCTAAGTGCAAGTTCATATATTTAACTACATTTGGGGAGTATTGAAGTGTTTAAAGCAGCTAACGGGTTGATGTAAAATTAAGCATCATGTTCTATTTCAGTTTGTGGGCCAGCCTGAGAGACAATAAAATGGAGACTTAGGCTTGAGAAGAAAGGAGTGCAGAAGAAAATTTGCAGCAGACTTGCTATCAGGAAAATTCTGGTTAAGACATGTTGGGTAGCAGTAGAAGGATTCTACCATTAGATAGTGGTAAGGGCCACTTTGGAGAACACTGGAGGGATCCTTCTTGATTTATTCAGCTTGCTAGTTGAAACTTCAACAGTGTATATAATCTAGTTGATGAGATAAAGAAAACAACACACTGAAAACAGTGATGAAGATATATGCCATAGTGGTCCTTAAATTATGTGAGAGAGACCATGTGTTACAAGGGTTCACAGGAAAGGACAGTGGTGTTTGAAGTCATCAAAAGGAGCTTAGGGATGGTGGCACTTGCTTGAACCTGGGAAGGTTACTAGCCAGAAGCATTAAAGGAGGGTGGGCAACAGTGTACCAGGATGGTGGGAAACTGATTGAGCAGTTGAATAGTACTGGGTTACAGAGAGGAATGAAGCCCAATAAGCATGACTCTGGAATCTGGAACCTACTTGTTCTGGGTTCAAATCCCAGCTTTTCTACTTTCTAGACACTGGGCAGATTACTCAGGTTTTTCAGTTTTCTTATCTGTAGAATGAGGATAATAATACCTACCTGTCAGGATTGTTGTGAGGATGAAATGTACATTTGAGTAGAGGAAGAGTAGGTTGGAAGTGGCAGTTGTACCTAAAAGGGAAATCAATTTGAGTGCAGGGTAACAGTTAGGAATTAGACAGGTAGTTTGGAGAGGCTGTTTAAGCAGTTTAGGTGCAGGCTAGTTAGTCCTTGACAAAGAATGGATTCTGATACAGAGGAATAGTTCTTTCCCTGGACTGTTTTGGTCCTCACTGACCTTTGCTTAGACCATGGAGAATGCTGATGTCAGTAATCTGCCATGGCTTTATAACTTTTTTCCAAATAGAACGTGGTGGAAGATACATGTGAGTTGGGAATACAGAGCCTGCCAAATGTGGGTATTTCCTCTCCTTCCCTCTCTTGCTTCATGTATTTGGAATTTTTTTGGTGCCTGTTCCAAAAACTGTTCCTAAGTAATTTAGGAGCAAATAAAAATAATGGATCTGAATGATCTGGAGAGAGACCTCAGCTTGTATTTACAGATAATGGGGGTGAAAAACTCCAGTATAATCTGGAGCTGTATTAAAGGGAGTATGATGTGCAAAACCTTTTAACTTCCTGCTGCATGAATGAGGTCCTTGTTGGAGCTCTGGAGTTGCTTACCAGAGTTCAAAGAGAATTTGAAAAAATGGGAGGCAGAACAAGCCGTAGAAAACAGACCTCTGAAGGAAAAGCTTGTGAGACTGGTGTGTTGTGGCTAGGGATGGAAGAGATAGAGGGTCAATTAATTACTGTCAAACAGCAAAAGGTTTTTAAATATAGATCTCTTTCTCAAAGAGTGTTTCGTGGAATAGGAGAGGGGTATGCTTCTAAAGTCACATCAGTCTGGGAAAGGATGTGTGCTAGATAATTCACAAAGCGCATTAGCCCCTTGAAGGGACTGAGGATTTCTGGAGAAAAGAATTCCTTTTCACTTTGAGGAAACTAGAGTATTCTAAACACTTTTAGTTATTTTTCCAGCACCTTTGGAAAATACTAGTTGAAGAATTTTAAGATGTGGTTTATAAAAACATTATAGGGTTGAGGCAGGAGGTCAAGCTTTGTGATGTAATATACTAGAATTTCCTATTGAGGAGATCTTGGGGTATTGTCCCATCTTAGTGGTGACTAAGAAGAAAATAATTCCAGTTACTTTCCCAAGGTCATTTATGAAGTCCTGGGGCTATTATTTGTTGTCCTTTCCAGTCCTGGGAAAGCATAAGCTGAGTTATACTCGGGTATGGATACTGAATGTTTTCTACTGGTGGGTGGAGAAACTTGACCATTTTGGTTGAGTGGCAGATGTCTTACTCCTGGGCATAACCAAAGTGCAGCTCTTGGCCACTTAGCTGAGACTAACCTTGGGAATCCCATACCAATTTATTTACACAATGGTCTGTACCAGCCTCTGTTTAGGATTATTCTAATCGACAATTGAGGATCATCCACAGGTATTAACAACTTGTGTGCCTTGGGAAGTTTGAGAAATGAAATTCAGGAGAGGCTCTCTAGATTTATGTCACTTTGTTCAAGTAGGCCTATTTTTTCATTTTTTTAGGACCCAACTTTATACTCTTTCTCCTTCCTCCTTCCTTTCTTCCTCCTGTTCTTAACTTGCCTCCTCTTATCCTTCCTTTTCTCCCTCCCCTCCCTTCCTCTCCTCCCTTTTCCTTTTTTACTCTCTCTCCCTTCCTTCCCTTTGTCCATTTAATTTTCTCTTTTCCACAGAGAGGAAGAAAACTAAGATTTTCCTTTTGTCATTGCTATATTACTTTATATATATGTATATATATATATATATATATATATATATATATATATATATTTTGCTCTCTGCTAAGTGAGACACATACTTTACTCTCCTGATCCTGGGAGAATCTTTCTGTTTTCCTAGATCATAAAGGATCACTTTCTGTCTTAATTTCTTCCCATGCCCAGAGGAATATTTGTGTCTGATTGTCTCTCTTCTGTGTCTCTTTTTATGTCTCTCTCTGTCCATGCACACACACATGCACACACACATGCATGCACACACATGTGCTCTTCAAGGTACAGGATACACCTTTTGTGTTTCATTTATTGTAAAATATTGCATACATCTGTAATTATATTACTTTTGAAATAAAGCCTTCATCCTCTCTTAACATCTTTTGATGTCCCTTCCCTGCTGACTCTATTTTTTCTTGTTCCCACTTTACGTTAATGTGAAGAGACAGTTGAGTAAATGCACAATGAACTTCAAAACCTAGTAATTGTTTTTCAGAAAGAATGAAACTTGCGAATTAGATATGGATTGTAAAAGAACACCGGGGCTGATTAACGTTAGCGAGGGGGCCTGCTGGACGGCGCTGACACCTGCCTGCCAGCGCTCCCCAGAAATGCCACCGCTGATGCCTCTGTTCTGCCTATCACTGGATGAGGGGAGGAGTGGAGGGTGGGAGTTAAAAGACTCTACACTGAGCCACCTTGTCAGGCTTGGCAGTTCATGGGACGCCTGACATAAAAGGCAGCAAGAAACAAAGATGAGTTGCATCCATTTTACAAGCAAACTAGTTATCTGTAAAAATAAAATAAAATAGTAAGTTTTTTTTTTTTTTTTTAATAAAGAGACTGAATGCTCATCGAAGGGGTTTACAGTTCTTTTTTTTTTTTTAAATGTGTGGAGATAATGAGTTTTTTGAGACTTGGGGGGAGTAAAAGAATTCACAAGCCAAGTTTCAAGCTGCTGAAAAATTGCTTTTAGGAAAGGAAAAAAACAACCCTTTCCATGCTAACCATCTGCTTGCATCTTGTTTACTGCCCAGAGTGCCAGTTTGTGCTTATTAATCATGCTTACACAAGTATCTTAATTACTCCCTATGTAGCTGCTCTGTCTTGAACTCAGAAGTTGACCTTTCTCTTTTTATTCCTTTAAATCATTAATCATACACAATCAACGCCAGTGGGGCAGAGCCACAGTGAAGGCTACCCAGATTCTCACACCTCACGCCAGTCCCAGGCAGACAGGGAACGCCAGAGTGACTGCCTTGCCAGCAGCCGGGCGTATCTTAATTAATGACTCTGCTGTGTTGAGACACACGGGCTGGGGGAGGCTGCTCCGCCACCGCCCCTCAGAGCTTCTCCCAGCTTCCTCCATTGCTGCCTGCTTTGAGGAATGACTGCTTCTCGCTGCTGAAAACCATCAAGGCCTCAGCTAGGGTTTACAGTCCTGCACACCTCGACTCTGGGAGGATCTTGGGCAGAGTGAACTTCTGTGAGACGTGACTGTCTCTTCCTCTGAGTGGGAGTTTGTGCTAGACGGGTACGTCTCAGACTTGGGTGTGCCTGAGTCTTTTGGGGATCCTAGTAAAGTGTAGCTTTCTGATTTAGGAGATGTGACTGGGAGCTGAGCTTCTGCATCTTTAACCAACTCCCGTGAAACACCAATACACTTTGAGTAGCTAGAAACTGGATGAGTGATGACAACCAAGGTCCCCCTCCAAGCCTAAGGATGTGATAAGAAGCTGTAACCGCTAGGGGTGAGAGACACTTTTCCTCTTTGGCTACCTCAGGAATTTATTGTGAATGGCAATTAAAAGAATTTCCAAAGAGTGAGACACATACATGTACAAATGTGGCACCTGTGTCTAGGCAAAGGAAACAAAAAGACTGCCCTTTCCTATGGTGGGGGGGAGGGTTGTGAAACTTCAACTTTGTTTCCCTTGAACTTGGTAAAAAGTTGCTTAAACTATAGAAAAAAAAGTACTTGAAAAAGATGAGGTGCTCAAAACTAAATAATATAATAATAATAATAAATAGTAATAATAATAATAATAATGGGATTGAAACTTTGGTTTCATAAGACCACTTCTCAGTTCCAATAAGCCAGGCAAATTACAGGATGTGAGGGTAATTTTGTTCCCGCCTACCCTGTCCTTACTGTCTCCTAAATAGGATGGAAAACCTGGAGATAAGAAACAGAGGGGAAAATGTCAATTGAGGTCTCTTCTTTGGGCCAGGTTGAATGTTCTACTGCTAAAGGGAAGAATTTAGCTTCGCTGGCAAAAGGGCTTGGATTTTCTGCCCACTCATTAATTCTGCACATAAAAGTATGAACCACAATGTGCAAGTCATAGGCACAGTTTAGAATTTTGGTGGATGCTCCTAGCAGTGATGACACAGGGATGAAATAAATTTGAAGCATTCTAAAAGGGCTTGGGATTTGCATCCTATCCCATCAAAGGAAAGCTGTGGCTACATCATACTTTGGTGCTTAGGGCTTTGCCAATAGTAATCTTTTGGAAAGAAACACACAGAAACACATTAGAACAACCTCACTGCTTTCTGTTTTCTCTAGTAGTGGGGTGAGGGTCAGAGTGGGAAGGGATTTGATTAAAAACACAGTCTTGGGTAAAAGCAACAAATCTGTATTAGTGAAAAATCACCTAATTAATTCAGATAAAAACTTTCTCCTTCCACATGCAATAAGAATACATGGTCAACTGATTTTATTATTTACATTAAAAATTACTTGTTCATGAAGCAAAAGAAAAATCAGTTACCCTGAATGAGGTGAATTAAAAAAAATATTTCATTGGTGTAACTTGTCTTTTCAACTGGCCGCCTTTTTGGAGTTTTGTGTTGATTTATGAAGTGAAAATTCTGTCTTGTCTCTGGTGAGGACATTCTGTAGCCTTCCTACATAGTTTTGGTATTTGGGTATGTGCATGTTTTTGGCAGCCTGGAGAATATCCTGCCTGGAATGACAGAAAGACATAACTCACTTTCATTTGGTAAAGTAATAATTAATTTGAACTTCTGGACATGAAGCATTTTGAGAACTGGAGCAGTATGCATTGCATAACCACGGTTTGCTGTTAAACCCTTTATAGAAGACTCTTCTTGTTCTTGGAACTTCGTGTGGACTTCAGAGCAAGTTGATTTAAGTGTTGAGAGCCTGGTTTGGCAAGAGTTGTGTTTATGCTTTTCTCTCTGGAGGACATGGATCTGACCCTTCCAAGGAAACCAAGCTATTTTTAGGGAACAGTGGGAATGGCGTTTTCTGGGGGTGGGGGTGGGAGATGTGTCATTTTTCATAGTGAACTCTTTAGGAAGACCTAGGGGTGGGTTGAAGCTTCCTTAGGACCCTGCTTTCACTGGACCAGTGCTCTGCTTCTTCCTTAGTGGATTTAGATTTATTATGATGGGTGAATGGCTTCTAGACCTATGAGAAGTATTTAAGTGGCCCCTGTTTAAGCAAAGATGAATTCCTTGGTTACCAATATTAAGTATTAGCACTCTGAGATGGGAACCTAAGAAATCTGTAGTTTAAGTTCTCCATGTAATTCTAATGTTCAGACAAGGCTGAGAACTGCATAAGACTGGGGTTGACTTTGCCCATCTTGTCTTTTTGGTTGTCTTAGCTTGCTTCTTACTTGTTGTCTTTGTCTATCACAATACTGGTCTAAGTTCTGTTATCTGTGCATGCCTATGTAGAACTAATTCTGGACTCACTTCTGACCCATGGTGTGATAGATGCCATAAAAAGATGGGTTCTGTGATGAGGACTGTTGGGGAAGCTGCTAGCGGCATAGAGTCTTAACACTTATGTTAAGTACGGAACACCTTAGAAAATATGGAGGTGTACATGTGCATAGCTAAAGGGAGGCCCTGCAGTCTTTCCTATTTATCTGTTCACATGAACTCTTTTTGTTAGGGACCCTCCTACAAAACTGATAATCCAAAAATTATACTTTGGTCAATGCTGTTCTGGTCTCTGAGACTTGGTTCAGCCTCTACTCTAGATTGATGTGGCTGTAGCTATGCTTTGTCTAGACTTCTGACTCCTGTCTTCTGACCTTGAGCTTACTGGCTCCTATGTGTGTGTCTTCTTTTTCTACCATTTGTGACTGTCTCCCCCCTGGAATCCAAAACAGTGTGCCACTTCCCTTTCAATTCCAGTAGTGGCAAACTCTGAATGACAGAAACCTCTTCATTCCCTTCTTTGTACTTAGTTGGTGTATCATTTGTACAGTTACAATAGGCAAATTCCTGTATTAAATGCTAGAGAGAAATTGAATTCACATATGCAAAAATTTATGTTGCGCATCAGTTATATGCCTGGGCTTGGCAGTGGGGAATACAAGGTTTTTGACTTTGAGGAACTCATGTTCCAATGGAGAGTACAATGCTCTTTGAACATTTGGTCATAATTAGTGTTGGTGAGGAGGGCTAAAGAGGGACATAATGCAGGGAGCTCTACTTAAAGGTTCTAACCCAAGCTCAGGGCATCAGGGCATGGAGGAAGTGCTCCTTTCCTGGAGGATTAATTGGAGAAACTCAGGTACAAAAGGGCAAGAGTAATTCTGTCATTCAGGTTGTGAAGGAGTAAAAAAAGGCAAAAAAACTTGAAACACTGTCAGGGTGAAATGACTGACAGCATGCTGCATGATTTTGAGGCAATTGAGTATACATTGAATGAGTATCTCGGAAGTAGTATATTTAGCTGTTCTTAGAATATATACACTATATCCAGAATATTTGAAGAGACACATCATCAAGGAAATTAGGAAAGTGAAAAATAAGAAAAGTCAGATAGATCCAATAATTCTTTGAAATTTAGATGTTATTTCTAATTTCTGTGTAAGGAAAGGCTTAGTAACTTGCTGTGGGTCACGATTTAATAGAGCTGAACTTAAGCTGAGATCTGAAGTTAAGGACCTGGTCCCTTTCAAAAGGATTTTTCTGGCATTTGAGGGAGGAGAGGAGAAAAAGGTGGGAGGAATCTGAAGGTTTTTTATTTGACATTTAATGGAATAGTTTCTTCTTGTGCCAAAGCATGGTCCCTTCCCTGAAATTTTTGTTGTCAATGGAAGAGTTCTGCAGTTTTAGACTGTGAAGGGACCTAAGAAACTTCTTTACATATGGGGCAGCTGTGGCTAGAGAGAACAGGTGATTTGTTCCAGCTAAGTAATGGGACAGCCTTGGGCCAGAAGTTTGTCAGTTAAACAGACAGGCTGGTGTTCCTTAGTCTCTAACATGCTTCCCGTTAGCATGAGGACTGTTCTCACTTTCTAATGTTTGCTACCCAAAGTACGTTGTTTATCACACTGGAATCCTTATATGATCCTGTTATTAACATGAAAAGAAAGCCCTTTCCTTCTCTTCATGAGATATTGACCAAATGCCCAAGTTCTGAAAACAAAATTTAAAACAATTTTGTGACAAAGTAAGTTGAAATGAAGACTTACCTGAAATGCTGTGAAGCTATAATCTTTATTCATCCCACTTTGTAAGGTAAGGGAAATTGTGAATTTGAAATTGGCAGCAAAGATTCCTGGGTGTTTTGTCTAGGGCATCTTTCTGAGTTATCTGTGCCTTTCATTGTTATCTTGAGAGCTATTTTATAAATCTGTAAGTTGTGGGAAACTGATAATAATGCAAATAATCTTTTCCCATAGAAATGCAAATGAACTCTGTTCTGTGTTATGCAATTGTTTATTGCTCTGTGGATACCAGTTTTGTATTTATTTGTAAATTTAATACTGGTTACTGGTAATTGTAAATGCAATACTGGTTACTTGTATATGTGTGGTACATGGAATTCTCTTTTGAACTGATAGGACATCTTACTTACTCATTAGCTAATATATTCAATTTAATATTTTATTTGTGTTCATTTTCTATTTCAGTCATGAGTTTATCTTACCTTAAAATGTATCTTTTTAATATGTGACTATTCATTTTTACTGTGGAAATACAAATACTTGCTAGGACAGTTAACTCATATGTAGCATATGTAAAATCTGAAAAACAAATTTGATTTCATATCTATATGTCTGTACATATATTTCTCTATAGTTATGCATAGGAGATTATTGAAGGTGTACATTGCCCCTTTTACTTGAACTGATGCCAAATCAGTTTAGCCATACTTTACTAAATATAGAAAAAAAAAACCTGAGTCAAATGAAAAAAATGTCTGTCAATTTCCAGGGCAAGAGAGAAGTTATAATCTAAAAGTTAAAAGAGCCATTAAATTGGAGAGTTCACTTTTCAGGTAGATTGTTGTTCCATTAGCCCAACCTGCTCATCAGCTCAAGTACAAAAACAGGCACCAGAATTGTATGCAGTTCTCTGTATCACGTGCTTTTTTAGTCAGATGATCCAGAAATTCTGGAACTAGTTTCATTTGTACAATAATCAAAAAATTTATTATTTTATCACTTAGATAGAGAATTAAAACTCCATTAAGAGCACTTCTATTGTATTTTTGACAGGACTGTGCTGCCAACCCCAGCAGTCTGAAACAGTCAAACCTACTCTTGCCCTCTCATTTGCTATTTGTTCCATAATTGAAAATGGGCTGTATAGTCAAATTTCAAAGTGTCAGCACCTAAAGAGTTATGAGCATGTATGAATCCAACTCTCCTTTCCTCACCTTAGTAAATAAATATTTTTTTAAAGTTTATCAATAGGACTTGAAGCTAAAATTATAAAGTTCTTTCTGTGGATTCCTGCAGGTGTGTATACAAGAAAGTATCAAGGAAAGTATCAAGCTGGCATCAACTTGATAAAAAAGAACTGGTTTAGTCAGTTAACTGAGTTAGTCATTATGTGATGTTTTCTGGAAGGGGCTGGAATGAAGAGGAAGAGGTCTGGTGTGTATGGTGTGAGCATCCAACTTAGTGCATTATTCTACAAAAAACATAGGATGGTGAGGTGAGTGTTTTCTTTTTAGCGCTGTGATCCAATGTGAGACTTTCATTAGAAATAAATGTCACCCTTCCCCAATGTGTGGGGGAGGGTGAGCAAAGCATATGCACCTATGAAGGATGTGAAATGTGATTTCAAAATTATATTGTGTAAAACAATATAATTGCTCAGCAGAGCAATGAGATAAAATAATAGCACAAAAAAGAAATAAGATTTTAAGAAAATATAGGCTTAACTGAATGCATCCTTTTTTTGAGAGTAGAATCACTGATTTATTTTTTTTGAAAAAGAGTTCAAATTTTATTATACCTTCTTTTTATTTTATTTTTTATGTTTTTTTAATTTGAAAAATTCATTTTATTGATTTGTCACATTTGTGCATTAATTGAGTGCATCCTTTCACTCAGTGGGGAAGGTCTTAGGTGAAGGTCTCTTACCAGCCTCTGTCTTTGATGGCATGTGAATGAGTAGTCAACATGTGGTGCTTTGGAACCTGTGTTGCTTAGAATCAGAGAGCTGGAAGGATCCATAGAAATGATCTGGCCCATATTTATATTTTAGAATTAGTATGTCTTCCTGTTAATCCTTTAAAGTAAGATTTTTCATGGGTGATATGATGGTGCGAAACTTTGCTGTATACAACTTTGTAAGAAAAAAATATATGATCAATAAAAAAAGTAGGATTATTCTGGATTTTCCTCATTCATGCTAGTCTGGGGCAGGGTTGGTATGAATAGATAGTTCAAAGGAAAGCCCATCCTTAGTCCTTAAAAATGACATGACCAACAGCACTCACTCAACACCACCACTTGTTTCTTTCATCCTCTGTAATTCTAAAATGAAAATAAAACACATGTAATTCTGGGGCTTCTCCCAAGGTTTTGGATGCATCTGGTTCAAGTGAAGGGTCCCAAAACTGACAATGCAATAGTTTTGTGACAAATTCACTCCAGCTAATGATGTCTGCCATCTGAACCATGATGTGAGTCATTTTCTTTTGCACTTGCAGCCTTACTACACCTTGAAACAGGAGTTACTGAATTTCTTCTCAGATGGGCTGGAAACCTATTGGACTGTGTCTTAAGCTTTCTGTATTTCCTACAGTATCTTGGCAAACATGCTCCATCTTGGTCACCTGCTGTGATCCCGTGATAGTGGTTGCCCAGGATGCTATGTTGAGAATTCTCAGTGCTGTCTTAGCGATAGTGGGCCTATTTGATGATTGGGGTCGGCTAGGAGCACAGGCGTGGAGGCTGGTGGACAAATGCCCTGGGTCTGCCAGCCGTGCACTGGCCATCATTTGTCTTAGTATGTGATTTATCGAACTATGCTCAAATTTGTTTGCAGATATAAATACTGTGAAAGGAGGGATTTTTGTCTTCTTCGCTTTCATGAATGCATCTGAAACATATGGAACAGTGTCTCACATAGAGTAGATGATCAAGAAAAAAATTTTTTTTATGAATGAGTTTCTGAAAGGAATAAGAGCCTTTTTTGCGAGCTTCATTTAAATTTAAATAAGACTTAACTGGTGATCTAGCAATCCATGGTTAATAAAACAGATGATCACAACTTTCTTAAAGTGCCCTAGTGAAAAGATTGTGATAGTAAGGGATATGAGAACTGCAGAGAATAAGTCAATTGAAAACTGCTGCTTTGCTAATTAAATGCAACTCTGTGTGCCAAGCACATTGCTTCCTACTTTTATGGAACTAGAACCTGGTAGATTTCTCCTTTCCCATCTTAGGTTAGGACCAACTTGTGGGTCAAGTTTATAAATGTCTCTTAAGGCACATAAGCATTTAGCAATGAATTGACTGAAAGATTGATATTTTGGCATAAATGTTGACAAGTAGCATTTCATCTGCTGGTAGCACTGTCTTCACCCTATTTATGAAGCTTTTGGGGTCCCCACAGAGCCATATTCTGTTGTCTGGCTTTCTCACTGGTAAACTGCTATCCCTCCCACTTTTGGGATATGAGTTTGCTTTCGCTATGGGACCTACTTGCCTTGGGGTCTGTGTAGTGAAAAATCATAAGGAATTGAGCAGTATTTTGTCAAAATACTATTTTTCCCCTACAATATTCTTTGGGGAAGGTTGGTAAGGGAACAGAATGGGGGCCATTCCCTGGATGAAGCCTGTCCTAATCCTTTAATCTGAAACCCTAATAGGCTGAAGTTCTGGGAAAACTGGAGAAACCATGCACTACCTCCCATGTTTGTGTTTAGACTCCAAGGGTTGTGTAATGTTATGCCTATTATGTAAAGCCAAATTATTTTGTGAATTATCACAAATATTGATCTGCCCTTGACAGTACTTTAGAGTTCTGCAGTAAATCTGTAGATTGATAGCATTAGCAAGGTGTCAGTTTTTGTCACTTGTAAGCTCTCCTCAATCAACTGCAGTTTGAAAGGAGCCAGGTGTAACAAAGCAGTGCTCTCTCTCTTAAACTTGGCTTTAACCTTCAAACACCAATAATTTATTATTCGGTGTTATGCCTCAGTACTTTTGGTGAAAATACATCATTTTTAATGTTGGTAACTTGATTTTTGTAATAAAAAGACGTATAAATAGGGGGAAAAGAAAATGATAGCTAAGTACTTTTATGGGTAGCAATCTGAATAGTGTTCTTTATGCAATTCATCCTACATTTATCTGCATAAATTATGGTAGTTAAAGAAGAGGAGCAGATGAAAAGTACACTTAAGGCCCTTTTTTATAGCAACATAAAATAGAGCAAAAATTACATTCATTACTTTTTAAAACACAGCAACTCTCTATTATGGTTTTCATTCATTGAAAGTCAATGTCTTGTTAGCTAATGAAACATTGTTTGATGTTAAGTAGATTTGGTGTGATAGTGGAAGTAATATTTGCCTCTTTATAATGCCTTCTTAGTCATGTCCCCCACTTTGTCACTGACCAATTGTTCTCAGAATATCAAGGGTATAAATGACATTTAAGAAGGAAAAAGAAAGCTTTAGTAACAAAAATGAACAATTTACAATGTATTGAATAGTTCTAAAGTGACTTTGAAATGTACCTAGTCTCTCTCTATGGAAGCTAGAGGCCCAAAGCAGTACCAGGGGGAGAAAGCTCGAAACTTGGAAGTTCCCTTCACCACCTTCACTCTCCTTTAACTGTACTTGTCTTTCTACTTTAAATGGAATGCTCTAAAATGGAAGAGTAGATAGAGAAACACAACCAGCCTTTTTCTTTTCATTTGTTACATAAATTTCCCTTCTAGACTCAGCAAAGAAATTGTGAGGAATGAAAAAATAGTCAAAATCCTGGCTGTGTTACAGAGCTGTGGAGACGAGAATGATGTGGAAACTGGCATTTCTTTTTTCCATTCCTACTTTGCAGCTTGGCTCCACTGAGCCTTCTGGGGAGAGGGCAGTGTTCATTGGGGTGCTTTGTTTTTTCAGCCTGGTATCTGTGGGTCTTCTCTAGTTTGGTTGTGTCTTCCCATTTGTCCTAGTCTAGGTTTACTTTGTGAAAAGCTAAGATTAGATTAAGTAAGAGGGGTTAGGGCAGAGGTATGAATAGTCATGGAGTACCTTCAGACCTCCAAGTTAGGAGTGGTGGCCAGGCCTCCTGAGGGGGTGGAGCACAGACAAGTGGGGCAGAGGTGACCAGTACCTTTGCCTCCATGATGGTCTGTGGACTGGCACCTGGGCCATTTCTGCTCTTCCTGCATGTTCCTTTCCTGCATTGTCATGACCTTCCTTCTGTAAAAGCTATGTGGAACTTGTTTCAGAATACCCAGGGCAGCAAGTCTTACTGGTCCTGTTTGGGCAAATTTTCTGCCTCTCGTCCTCTTACCTGTGGTGATGACTGATGACTGGGCTTCAGAGATGGTAAGGTCTACAGGGTTTCTAGACAAGAGATTGCTAGGAAGGCATTCTAGAAAGAAGGAAGTGGAGATATCATTAGGCTCTCAGCAGTTAAAAAACAGTTTGCATTTAGAGAATTTTCAGGTAGCAGATTAGAGAGAATTGTATATTATCTCATCATCCCATCACTTAGTATTGATCCCTACAAGCATTTTGACCTTTCACCTGTAATGACTTGCCTGCAGCAGGAGAGGTGAGGGTGAGATGCTCAGGTGCTGGGATGCTCAGTCATGGCTCCAGGAAGGATTCCCATCTCAGCTCCTCTTACTGAGTTTCCCGTGAGACTGCAGTGGCCCTTGAGCCTTCCTTTCAAAGGCATACTCTGAAGAAGCCCTTGGCTTCTGTATATCTCCTTTTGTATTCTTATCTCACTCTTACTTCAAGGGCAGTTTTGTACGTGTTGCATATACAATAAAGAGATTTAAAGGTTTAAGAAGTAAATATTTTTTTTAAAGCTTTCTATCCCTGACCTTTGATTACTTCACTAGTTAATTTTTGTTTATCACAAGAAAGAACTTTGTAGCCTCCCAATTCCTTTATGGGTTTAGAGAGACCCACCCCTCCCCCTTTTCATTTGGTTTGTGATGGTTCCATTTCATTTGGCTTGTGATGGCTATTTTGGGACAAAAACCTGGAAAAAACTTGAAAGTATCACATGTTAAACAAACAGATTTCAAATTAATGGGTTCTAAGCATAATCTTAAATAGGTCGTTTTTGGTTTTTATATGGTCATCGAATGTTTTATACTGAGATGAGTAGCCTTTTGAGAACTTTGTGGTGTATGTAACTGGAAAAGTTCAAAAGGGGAAGCATTTGGCAAATAGAGTGTGGACCCTTTGAGGTTTTGGAGGTATATGTGATGATTCAAAGTTCTGTGTGTGTGTGTGTTTACTAATCTACAAGGAACTGTTTTTCTCTTTCAAGGTTTATCTCTTTCTGTAGAAATCATTAGCTCTAACCACGGGGACCTTCCATTCCTGTCTTCATTATGAAGTTTATACCTCCATTGCTAGCTTTCTGTGGCTTCCCACTGGTGGCTTTCTGTGGCTCCCAGCTCCTCTTTGGGGTTGCCTGAAAATCCAAACTTTTTCCTATAAATATTATAATTACTTTTTAGAGATTAACTGGTACAGAATATAAACTCCATTTCATCCTCTGATTTCTTGTCACTGGTATATGGTGAGGACCTGACAGTAGCCATGTGCTTTTTGAGTGTGGTCTTTGAAAAAAAGAAAATGTGTTTACTGGATTAGTGATTCATTTCAGGCTGTGCTTTATAGAAACGTCCAAGTGGGTTGTAGGATTGATGGTAAAATCATTTGGTGTCTTCTCATCTACCTAAAATGTAGATATAGGGAAACCTGAAATTTCCCAAGGCTAGTTGGTGACAGAACCAGAAAAGATCTCACAGTTCACCTGGTTTAATACCATCGTTGTCAACAGAGCACACAGATGACATAATATTTGGTTTTGTATGGCTTGACTCTGAATCAAGATATTCATGTTGTTGACTATTGAAGCCTTTTTCTAGTGCTTGCACAGGACTGGGTCTGTCCCAAGATTCACAAACTATTGTCTGGCTTGGACCATACCCTCTAGTGGCCCCTAGACTCAGGGCAAAACATGGATGTAAACTCATGTATTCTCTAAGGACCCTTTGTCTCATAATTCTCTGTTCAGGAATGATTAATTGCTCAGTGGAAACGTGAAACCAGCTCACAAAAGGGTAACAAATTGGGTGTAGAATATTTTTTCTCTGAACTCTGACCTTTATGTCTGGGGATGATTCCAGGGGCAGGGACCTCCAGTGGACAGATAGTCAATATTCTTTCTTCTCTTTCTTCACCCTTTATTCAACCCTTCTTTACAACTTTCCATCTTTTATCTCTAAAACTATCCTCTTACTTCCTATTTGTATCACTTCTTCATTTATTTTCTCTTCTCTTTACATATTGCACACTGGACACAGTGGAATGTAGTCCATGTTTGAAGTTGGGAATGAAAGGAACTGTTACAGTCTATGATGAGAATGGAGAGACTGGGGCCACCAGAAAACCTCTTTTTAAAAATTTAGCTGACATCTAAATTATTGTCTTTGAGAAAATATATTTGATAAAAAAATGTTTTCAGACTGGGCCCAGTTTTTCCAGGGGTAAGCATTAAAAATACCCCTGTCTTAGTGGTATGTGTGAGAATGTGCATGTGTGCACGTACACATGTGCTTTTAGTAGTATAAGTTTTAAAGAAGATACTATGCCAAGCCATTTATTTTATTTGATTAAGCCATTAGAAAAGATTAGAGGTGTCTTTAGTTCTGGAGAGATAAGTTTAACATGGAATGGATTTCAGAAACATCTGGGCAACATGCACAACACCTTTCTGTTCCCTTATCTTTAAATGCAGCTGTTTGTATTTTTTTTTTTATAATGATAAGAATGATAAGGTGGAAACAGCATGTTTGAAAGCTACAGTTTCTTATAGCTCATGCAGGGTTTTTTTTTCTTCTTCTTTGTCATGGCTCCCTTCAGAGGTATAAATATGTGGAGAACCCGGAGTTTCATTTTTCTTTTTTTCTTAGAGAATTTTATCTCTAACTTAGTGTCATCACCCATGACTATTGCAAGTCAAAGCAACAATGTTGAATAAAGTCATCTTTAAAGATGTCCTCCCCAGCCCCAGGTAGCTGTCTCTTCCTGTTCACATGGATGCATGCACAATGTTGAGGAAGGTTACTGCCCAATGGTGGGCTGCTTTGAAGATAAGTAAGGTGGGTATCTTATGAGTTAAGATTTCTTTGATGTGTTGCTTTATTAGCCCTGCAGAATAGCAGAACTACTGGGTGCTGGGGCCCTCCCGCCAGCATTCTCTGAGCTGCGATGCTCAGTTTTTGCCCAGGACCATTGGGTGAGACAGGACAGCCACACAGGACTGGGTCTGGCATGGATTTTTCTTCCTGGTTTCTATCAGGTGACCACTGTGAGTATGATAACGTAGTCTTATTCCTCAGAGAAGCACTGGGTAGTAAGTGCAGCAGTCTTTTTCTTTCCACATTAATTGTGAAGAATAAATCATTGCTGGTTTGGTTGCATGCCTGTGTATTGATCAGTTTTGTCTTTGAAAATGTTGGTGAGATCTTATGTTCTTCCTGTTACATTCAGTAGAGTGGAATTCAAAAGGGGATATGGAATTCAAATAAAGTCTGTTATTTATAGGCACGGCTGACACAAATGAAAGCAAAGCATTTTAGAGCAAATACATACTCAACACTGAAAGTGGCAGTGTGTGAGCAGGATCTCAAATTGTACATTTACTAATTACTCTCCTCTGTTGTGAAACAATGCCAGCAGATTAAAAAGAATGTTTTTTACAAAGTCATCTAAAGGAAGCCAAGTTGCCACCATTACTAATGGGGATTCCAATGAGTAAGTGGGTAGGGTAGTCAAGGGACTCGAGCCAAGCTTGACTCTAGAAGCCAGTTTTAAACTATGAAAAGAGCTTCTTTGGAAGGTGATGTGTATGCATCACCTTCCAAATGACTTAGAAGATTTTTACACAGAGACTAGATGGTTATGAGAGACTGCTCTTTTCTTCGTGGATATATCCCAGTTATCTGCAACATGGGATGCACTGTCAATTTCTTGGGTTGAAGAACACCCTTTTGTAAAATGAAAAGGTCACCCCAGAAAACAATCATCATAAAGACAAACATTTTGCTTTGTAATCCCGTGTGTGTGTATATATGTGCTGTGTATTTTATTTGACCTTACTGAAGACAGTGTTCTTTGCTATTTCCCACTGTGTTTCAGTCTAGTCCTTTCATCTATTCAAAAAATGCCCAACTCATTTTCATGACCTGTAATTTGAAAAACCTCCTATACCAGTTGATTTCTAAGATCGTGTTTCAGATCTGTTTTTCTCTATGGAGGAGGCATATCCATTTCATTTTGTGGAGGCCTTCTTGAGAGTGTGGTTTACATCCTCAGGGTACTTTTGAAGTCTGATGTAATCAGCAAAGACCCAGTGGTGGTGGTTCTGCCACCTATGGTTTAGAACAGAGATTCATAAGATATGGCCTAAAGCTCACAGTGGCCTGCCAAGTTGTCCCTGCTGAAGTAGATGGTGATACAGAGATGGAAGTCTTCTGAAGTGCTCATCATATTCAGTAATGTGAGGTTTGGGTTCCTGTCACTCCTAGACAATAAGAGGGTCTTTGAAGCCCTTCAAAAATGTACTCCCTTCATGGACAGAAGCTCATAGATCACTTGTTTTGAGTCCAGGCTTACTTGTTTTTTTTTTTGTTTTTTTTTTCATTATATAGAATTTGTTTATTTTTGTCTCTTGGCTGTTCCTCCTCCCTCCCTGTTCCCTTGTGCCCCACTCTGGTCACTCCATCTCCTCATTCACTGCCAGTTTTTGGTCAATTGTTAGCCCATTGGATTCTTCCTTTTCTTTCCTGGAGCAATGTCCTTTTCCCAGGTGAGGTTGTATTTTCCTGGACACAGTGGCTTACACTTAGTTCTCCGGATGTATCTTTGTTGCAGGTAGCTAGTTGCACATGTTTGGATCCTTTCACTTCCTCCTTTTTACTGGTTGTCTTCTCCTATCCAGTTTCTGCACGTTTTGCTGCTGCTTTGCTTTATACTTCTGGTATCTGACATTGGGAGCCTTTCTCTCAGCCAATGTCTGTATAAAAGTTTCTTGATGGGGATAGGCATTGGTGCATGGTTGGTCTGGCTCATCATGGGACCGTTGCCCCATCTCTGTGGCCTTCCCCGGGAATGGGAGGGTGCCTAGCTTGCACTGAACTGGGAATTGCTGAACTGGAGATTTTGTTTCCATCTGTGAAACATTATAGGTATATTTCTGAGACAAGTTGTCACTATAGTTGGTCTCATAGTCCTGTGTCCTGTGAATCCTAATGATCTTTATCCGGGGCCTTAGTTCTTTCTCCTCAAGTCTAGCTTCATGTGTATCTGCAGAGATGGGTGGTTCCCCTGTGTGTCTTTGACCAGAGGGGGCCTTTAGGGGACCCAGGCCACCTATACTTCTCCCAATTCTACCAGGTAGCCTGCCTCTGGAGGATTTGTTCCCCCCTTGCTGCTCCCTTCAGATTCTGGGGGACTGCTGGCTGGGCTTGTGGTCAGATTCTGGCTTACTCTAAATCCAGTAGTCCTTACCAGTAATGACAAAATTGTTATTTCAACTTACCTGTATTCTTACCAGCTTCTATGTTAGCCTCTTGGTCTGGCTCCATCTTTGGACTCTTGGTTTGAGGAAGTTGTTTTCTTCTGATTCCGGAAGATGAATTGTTTAGGCTTCTGGACATTCTGTTTAATCTGTGACCAGGACAAATCTGTGTCTAAAATGAAACTGGGATATTGCAGGACAAACTTTTTACACTAAATCATGGCTTTGGCAAAACTGATCTCCAAGATTTTTTCCATTGTGTCTTTTTACTTGTATTCTATGCAGTTGCCATTTGAAAATAGAGTCCTTGGAGTACTTCCTATTTTCCCAGAACTGTTGCTGTTTGCACCTAACCACATCACAATAGACAGACACAAACTCACTATCACTTTTCATTTCAGAGGCAACCTTTCTTTTGGGGCTGCTCCTAGACTTCACATTCTTTTCTGAGGGATGAGTTTTTAAATATTTCTAATTGAAGTAATATTTGGATACCATATTCATGTATCATCGTCGTAGTATACCCACTTCCAACTCACCATATCTACCACCCTAGTCTTTCGTGCTTGCTTCTCTTTTTGTTCTTACCTGGATGGGTGAAGGTGAGTTTTGTTCTTGACTTGTGCTGGCATTGATTGTGAATGCTCAAACCTCTGCTGGGTCTGGCTAGCAACTCTCTTTTTTTACCCTTTTCTTCAGTTTTTTCCCTCTTTTTTCACCCTCTTTCGCAATTTCTTTCAAATGACTTCTCTCTTAGAAGTCACTCCCCAAAGGAGTGATTTCTCACTCTCCCATCATTATAGTTCTTGTTTCACAAATGGCTTCAAAAAACAGGCACCCAATTAACACATCTGCAACTAGGGGGGGAAGTGTGGCCTTCGCATTCTAATTTCCACCTTTGACCCCACCTGGCTTCTGGACTGGCATTTATTATTCCATAAATCCCAAGGTGCAAGAGCCTTCAGGGATTTTCCTGTTGTACCACCAATTCAACTTTCAGTAATATTTGAATATTTATTTCATTGGAGGCAGTAACAAAAATATAGTATATTAACTTGATTATTAGGAATAGCAAAAAAGAATATGCTATCTCTGGCATGTGTTGAAGAGGTTTGGTTTGTCATTAAATTTATTTACTTCCACAGGAATTGTGCCAGTGCCCTGTGGTGTGTGGAATTTGATTTGTGGCAGAACATTTTCTTCCTCCCCCAACTGTGTATATTTGTTAATGACTTAATTTATAGACTAAAGCAAGGCTTAGATATCTTAGTATGGAGATATTCTGAAAGAGTGACATTGGCCGACTGTCAGAATATCCATATGATTTAATTCCTGAACCTAGAAGAGCAATGGAAGAGATTTTTCATAAAAGTTTTTTTTAAAAATGGAGCTGCAGATGTCCCAGGTCAAACAGCATACACGGAGATGAATCAAGGATTAAAAAATAAAGTCCATTCATTTGTAGTGGTTGGGCTTTTCTCAGTTATTTCATTAAAAAAAAAAGTCACAGTTCAGTGAATCTGCAATGCATATTATTCTTTGCAGGGAGTAGATAGCAGAAAAATCTGTGTGTAGAGAATGGATATAGGAATTGAAACTGAAGACAGCCACAGTAGCTTTTTCTGTAAAAAAAAAAAAATAATAATAATATCACTCAAGCCCACAGAGGAAGCCCCATTTTCACAGATTGTTCTTGTTTGTTGTTTTATTCTTTTTACTCTGATATTAGAAAAGCAGCAGAAATATTGGAAAAGCAGATAACACTTAATGACAGTGTGGATTTTGGCTTAGAATTTTATATTGAGGGCAACTACCTACTGAGTTAAAAGCTCCTTAACTAAAATTGGACCGCCCATCCCTGTTCCCAGAGAGGTCATTTTGTTGGTAGCATTCAGATGATATGTGATTAGTGTAGTCAAATAAATGTGTGAATGAAATGTAAGGTTATTTTTGCCTTCAAATTTATTTTGGTTCAATTTCATGGCAAAAATTCAGCATATTTCACTATGGAAATTCTTGTCATAAAATGTAGTATTTGCCCCCAAAAGCTAAACTATCAATGATGTCCATTTAGAAATGGAAGAAAAGGAGTTATGCATACTCAAACTTTTATATGTACAGACATACATGCATTTATATGAACATTCGCAGACTTCCATACACATATATAGAGATACACATATATACAGAACCACACATACATGTATGCACACTTGTACACTTTTACACAAACATAAATAT
Source organism: Uropsilus gracilis (assembly GCA_004024945.1). NCBI lineage: Eukaryota > Metazoa > Chordata > Mammalia > Eulipotyphla > Talpidae > Uropsilus > Uropsilus gracilis. The sequence continues at coordinate 47,843 of PVHY01002092.1, read as the reverse complement.
ATAATATGTACCATAATAATTTACTCTAACTAGTATACGTTATTGATAATAATGAAAAAAGACAATGGATATAGACAAAGATTTTTCCAGTCAAACTGGGATGCATTGTTACCTACTTATATAATATGTTGTTTCCAGTACTACCAAAAGATGTTCTAGAGATTCATTACCCCAGGCCAGGGATTTTACACATTTATTTATATACCATAGTAATAGGGAGAAGTCCAGTAAAGATTTCACATCCCTTAATATAATTAGTCTCTTTCTACTGAAGTGTCGAAACTAATTCTGATAATCTCATGTATAGAGCTGGCAGCATTAATAGATTGGCCTCCTGGTTTTCTCTAGAAGTCTTCATTGTTTGCATTTTTTATGATGGTGACTTGATTTTTATTAATCTAAGTAATAGAGAAGTTTGGCAACTGAGTACTTCACAGACACGGTGTTTCCTCTTCGTTTACTTTTCTCTTGTTAGCATCATCAAAATGTTGACAGCTGCATAACTCTTTTTAAAGCATTCATAACCTGACAGATATTACAGATATTTGTCATTTTACTTCCAGTAAGTGACAGCTGAAATTAGCTTTTCGCTGCATTGGAGGATAGTGCGGGTGTAGTGAGTCCAGTCAAATTTGTACCGCATTTCTTTAATGTGTAAGTGATTTTTAGTCTTGTAAAGGATGGAGAACTAGAACGGTGTGGGGGAGATGATCTGCTACTCAGCTGTTTGTGAATTCATTGGAAATTAAACTAGCAGGGATGTGATTCTCATAGGGTTGGTGAGTCTCAACCATAAAAAAATTCTTGGGGCCACATTCTAAAACTCTATTCCTAATACTTAAATCTATGTCACAGTATCTTTAAAGGGTCTTACTTTTCTGAGAGGAGACTTCCAGAGTGGCAAGTTCAGTCATTCAGAAGCAATCTGTTTTGTTTCTGGGAAGCCCTATGTGTTTGAAACCCATTTCTTACATTGAACCTGAAAATGTACCGACATTGTCACTGCTATTTTGTCACTTAACTCCTCTACGGTGGCTGTGATGCTTTCTTGTTCTAAAACAATTGTAAAGATAATTACTGATACTCATGGGCCATGTATATTACCCTAAATGTTGTGGCAAGCCCCCTTTTTTTTGCATTACTGCATTTCATTCTTAGTCTTAGAGGGTAGGCATTATTTTATACCGAATTTCAAGAAATTGAGGCATAGAGAAGTTGCAGTAAATTGTTAAAGATCCATCTGTTAGGTCAGTGGCAGGTGTAGAATCTTGTCCAATTCTGTGGGAGCCTAACCAACCCTATGTGACATTGTAAGAGTAACACATTTCTCTGGACTCCCCTTTTCCAGCTTTATTCTGGGGGTGGTTATGCATCTCTCAGAGTATTTTGGGGATTAAACAAGACAGTTCTTTCTGAAAATAATGTTCATGAGTGATATTCTATTATTATTGGCATCATCAATAGGAACACTGACTACCATTATGATGGTAGTAGTAGCAAACCTACTGGCCAAATTTGTTTTTCCATCATTCTTTTCTATCCTGTCACTACATCCCTTTTTCCAAGTCATTCCAGGTTTATCCATTTTCAGGGATAGCAGTTGATTCTACTGCCTCTTTGAATTTTATTTAGATTTTCCTAATCCACAATGGTTCCTTTTCTAGGTCTGTTGTATGTCCCATTGATTCAATGTTTGTAGCTGCAAATCACAGGAAAAAAAAAACAACTCAAATTTTCTTAAAGTAAAAAAGGTCAACACTAACCTTGGTGCTCATGGTCTTGACGGTTTCAGGTATTGCCTGAGTCTCAGTCTTAAGTATATCCTGGCTCCAGTCCGGCAGAAAGGATGAAGTTCACTTCCCTTAGGACTCCAACAAAACCCCTCAAATTGAGTCTCATTGGTCAGATATGTCTAAGTGGAGTCTGCACTGGACTAAATGTGTCCTCCTGATGAAATTCAGGTGTTGAAATCTTAAACCTCAGTCTGGTAGTATTATGAGATAAGGCCTTTGCAAGATAATCAGGTCTTAGGGCATGAAGATGGAAACCTCATAAATAAGAATAGTGCCATATAGATGGGATCCCAAAGATCCCTTTTTGTGCGTGAAGATACAAAAAGAAGTTGGTAGTCTATACCTTGGAAAGAATACTCACCAAGTCCTGATCATGCTGGCTTCCTGATCCTGGATTGCTAACCTGCAGAACTGTGAGAAATAAGTGTTTTGTGTTTAAGTCTCCTAATCTATGGTAATTTGGAACAGCAGACTAGAGAAATAAGACAGGGTCATATCCTATCTCTGAACTAGATACTGTGCCCGGGGGAAGTAGACTCTAATGATAAGATTAAGCCAATTTTACCCCATTCTGATACAGAAAAATGGAGTCATTTACACACTGACCAACTTGGAGAAAATCTAGGAAAATGCAAAGAAGAAAATTATAAAGAGGATAAAAGGTGGGTAGCTAACGTTTATCCAGTTAAGATGACTACTTTTTGTTAACTTTTCATATGTATATTGTTAGCTATCTGGCCACCTATGAATCATAGCTGACTGGACATTCCTTGAGCACAGGACCTTGCAATGCTGATTTCATTCTTTATAATCTGTCTTCCCGTCTCACATCTCCTTATACACTGTATGCGCTCAAAATGAATGTTGAAAGTTTTTTTCTTTACTAGTTAAAAATGGCACCCAGAATGAAATAGGGTATTAAAATATTCAATAATTCCTTCAAATCAGCAGGGGAAGTGGGAATAGGTAGGACAGGAAGATCATATTAAAATGTAAGTTTAAAGTAAGTCATCACTATTGATGTGCATTCACCTGTGTTCATGTATAACTTAATTACAGAACTGGATATGCTTTGTAATCTTTGGTTAACCTGCTGGTGGATACTGAGAGAACATTTAGTAGGGAGAACATCCCTGTTTCTTTAGCATGTTAATGAGATTGGAAATTTTGGACCACTATAGATTGATCATAGGTGGTGCCACATGAAAGGAAAATTATATTTACCTTTTGTTGATTTGAAGTCATTTTATCTTAGGCTCAGGAGCCCAATTAACATTATTGATTTGATTCATACTCATCAAGATCAACTTATTTTGTGTTAATTTCCTTCAACATAGAGAAAGTTGAAAACAAGCACAGAGAAGTTGAGACAGAATGATTGATTTGACCGTGAAAAACATGTTTTGTACCCAGAATCTCATTTGAATGCTTCAGTAGTTAAGTTGTGCCAAATTGCTTTTGATGAGGCAATCATTTTCTGGTTGGGAATCTGCTTAGACTTAATATTGGTCAGCTATTTCACAATGATGCTACAGAAGAAACCACCCATTTATTTTCTTGCTGGTGCTCTGCAGGTTGTCTGTGGTTTGGCTGATTAGGCTGGTGGCTCTAGTCCAGGAAGAAGGGGATCTGGCCTTGACCTCAGGCTGTGCACTGGCTTCACAACTGTGTGTGTGTGTGTGTGTGTGTGTGTGTGTGTGTGTTCTGGGGCTCAGCCTGATGGAGGAGACACCATGTAAGGCATGCTCTTCTCGTATTTTATCAGTGGGATCTCAGAGTCAAGTCAAACTACAGTGTGACACTTCAGGCCTCTTTTCTTATTATGCCAATACATTTCATTGACCTGATCAGGTCTCATAGTGAAGACCGTTTTCAGTGGGGCAGAGAACTGAACTCTTCCATTGTGTGAAAAGAAGAGAATGACTGCTGGTTGGACGGTATTCCTAAATATTACACATTGCCAGCCTTGTAACTCCTATCAGTGCTTAGGCTACTATTTGTGTCATCATCATTACAGTATCAAACAGATTTCTTGACATAAGGTGGAAGATTTCTGAGTTTCACGTAGAATTTAACTTGTGGAACCTCTAGATGTATAGACTAAACTCCTGGAGGTAAAGATGGCATTTTGTTTTCTGCTGGGTCTTAGGGGACTGGCACACTGCTAGTTACTGCATGAGTGAATGCATGAATGAGTGACGAGTAACAATCTTGTTTACTTTGTGGAACAATTAAAGTAGCCCAGGAATGCATGATATGAGTTAAATAGGAGGGGAAGTTGTTTAAGAGCTGAAACAATTACCTGAAGCGTGTATGTGCATGTGTTATACACAGACATACACACAGTTACACATACATACCTGTGCAAATCTAGGTATGCACATCTAGGTACTATGTAGTATATGTACTCTTTTATTCATCTGACAACCTTGTGAAGGAAATGGATGGTGAGAAAAGGTAGTTGTTCCAAAGCTACTCCCTGGAAGGAGTCCGAAGCAGGACTCTAATTCCTTTCTTCTAACTCCAAATTGGATCTTGCACAGTGGTGCAGCTTCTTGGAAGGGGTGGTACATTTTTATTTTCTTCCTTACAAGGACTTTCCTTTTTCCTTGAGCTCAACTGTTTGACTCAGTGCAGCATCAATCCCCCTGAGACTAGCCTGTTAAAAGTGGACACATGGAACTTAGAAAAAAAATGGAGCAAATGGCTGGAGATAGAGGGCTGCTTTCCCTTCCCATTTGAAATTAATGTTCACTGTATAAAAAACATAAAGCATATCCATCCCTAGGGACTTGCCTGACATTTTAAAACTTTCATCTGCTTTAATTCACGATGTTGGAGCAGGGGATTTACACGTAGCTGAGCTCCAGTGGCTAGTTGGCTGCTGTGCGCATTTCCTCTTCTGTCCTGCCTGGCTGAGCTTTCTCAGGCCTAAACAAATTATATAGCTTATTTAGCTCCCTCTAAAAACAATAATAGGCCTATTCAGATTTTATCTCTAATTTTACTTTGTTGTTGAGTTGTATTAATAATGCTGTTGTAAACCTGGCTGGGGCAGCCGTCACCAAATTTTCCAGCTTCAGTGATAGAATAAATAGCTGAGCACAAAGGGAAACGTGTAGATGATCTCAGTGTAAGTTAGACATGCTCGCCTGGATGGGAGCTGTGTTAATATCACATCTTGCAGATTTGGCGAGGGCTTTAAGAGTCCTGTATTTCAAGTTGGTTTTTATAGAAACTTGCTGCAGAACTGGGCAGGATTAATCATGGCTGAGATATATCACACTTAGTACAGTATTAAATTCTAGCAATGGAACGATGCAAAACCAGTTCATAACCTTATAAGAACATTGCCTGCTACAGTAATCATAGAGAAATACTGTATATCCAAATTAATAGAGAATAAAATGTCCTGCACTCTGTTTTGGGTGTCAGGCAAGGTCCTGGGTGGTGTTGGTTCTCTCGCCTTTATCCTGCATGAAAGCTGGCGAAGGTTGCCTGTGTTTTTCTGGAGGTTATTTTCTTGGTGGACTTGTGCATATGAAAGGGGTCCGCTTTGGGCATTCTTGACTTGGCAGAGACACTTCAGATCTTCCTTCATTTTTAAGAGATTAATGAATGAATGATGAGTGACAGTATGTTCTAGGCACTGTGCTTAGCCTGGGGACTACAAAGTGCCCGTGACTTAGTTCTTCTTGCCCTGCAGCTGCCTCTGATGGGGTCCATAATGTACAGGCAATTTACTCCAATTCCAGAGTACTCTTCCCACCCCATGACCCTTTTATAGATTTTTATGAATCTGATTCTTACCTAGACATAGACATACACATTTTTCAAGAAGCCCCTTCAAAGATCTTTGAAGATTTGATCTGATATTTTCTGTATACCAGAAATAAGATGTCTTACCATTCCAGTTTGATTGGTTTTGTTGTGGAGCTATATGTTAAAATATAAATTAAACAGCCATATTAGGGGTCATCATTGACTAGCCACCTGCTCTTCCCTCTTCCTGCCCCACCCCAAGTAATCAGCCAGTAAGAAATGTTAATTAGAGCCATGTGGGGGACTGTGGTGTCTCCTGGAGAAACCTAAAGAAATCATTTATTTTTAAAAATTTTGTTCAATATTGGTCATATTTGTATAGTCATTAGTCCCTTCATGGTCCTTCCTATCTATATCCCCCTCCTCCCTTCTCCTCTTGTTCCCCCTCTGATTACTCCAACTCCTCTCTCACTGTAAGTCATTGGCTGATACTTGGCTCACTGTTTTCTTTTTCCTGGAGTAACATTCTTTTTGCCTGGGTGAGAACCGATGCTCCTGGAGAAACCTTTAAAATTACATAGAATCTGTGATCTAAACTAGGTCAAAGGATCTCTCTCATGCCAAAAGTTTAGACATGGGATGGGTAGAGTTGTTAAATCTTTTACTCTGTCCTCTTTTATTCTAGTAACTGTCATCAATAGAAATTTTCTTGTGGCCACTTAAGAGAGGGGCCCTGTCTTTAACTTTAGAAAGGTTCTAAGAACAAGGAGTTCTTAGCCAAATATGCCTACATCTTACACTATGAGCAAACAGTGCCATCAAGTTTGCTGTGGCCTTCTAAGCCAGTCATTTCCCATGAAGAAGTGTCAGGATGCAGAACTCATGGAACACTCTATTCCAGCTTACTGCCAAGTCTCCTTCACACTTCTTCAACCGTGCTCTCAACTTTCCTGGGGGCATTACCTGTTTCTTCTTTAACTAGAGATTAAACAGTTTCCAGAGTCTTTAGAGAATCTGCCATCTCAAGATGCAAAGGGAAGAATGTGCCAAAGAGAAATGATGTGGGAGTTAATGACCCAACCTGTCTTGCCATGAAAAAGATTTGTGGGGTATCAGAGTTTGAACCTAGTGACCTCAAGCTTGCCCACTGAGTGAGGATACTGAAGCTAAAGAGTCAAAGATGATACCATTACTGATCCACCAAAGAGAAAACATTTCCCACTCTCTTCCAAGTTGTTTCTCATTACTGTGCAAATATGGTTGGGCATGTATTTTTCTTGATATGCCCTCTACTTATTTACTTATAAACTCCTACCAAACAATAGCAATTATTTCTTTTCCTCTTTTCAATTTTAAAATTGGATCTTTTCTCCTGTGGTAGTTAAGCGAGTCAGTTAAATTTAATAGACTTTTTGAATTCAGATAATACAGACACTGATCTTACCACACATAAAGCTAAGTACAGTCATGCCCTGCTTCTGGAATTGTTACTGTACACATAACAATACCAATAAATAGAAATATGTTTTCAGTCTTTTGAGCTAGAGACTTAAATAACATGTGCCCCCCTACATTTAGAAGTAATTGAAGAGATGCCGTCTCCTTGGGCATTTGAACATTGGGAGGGTTCCTCTGACTTCTGAAGGACGGATCTACTCCCTCAAGGTGCTCTTTAAATGGTGGCAAACAGTGGTGGTGGGATTTCAGGCCACACGTAGAATATAGATGGGAGGGTTTCAATGTATTTGATCAGTGACTAGCAGGGATACCTACTTAGGAAGGAGAAAGGACCAAGGTGAGTTTTCCAGGCCACTTCATCGATCTGGTCACTGATTATTAATTCTTTCACCCATTCACTTTCTGGTATACTTTTTTGAGAACTTGTTGATTTTGAGACACTGAAGAAGCAATATTAAAATAACTGGGTTGGGGTCTGGTGACTGAAAAGCTACTTAAATAATTTTAGCATCATGTGATAAATATGGTGATGAAGGCATGACATTACATTTCAGGGGCTATTTTAAGTAGATGAAGTTTGGAGATTGTAACAGAAAGGCAATTTGAACTCACGTTTACTTGAGAGATTGAAATATGGAAAAGAAACAATAAGGGCAATTCCAATAAAACGGTAGCAATGACATCATCTCTTGTCAAGTCATCACTATGTTTCAGGTAGAAGACCCCCCCATCTCAGTTCTTCTACCAAACATGAGATATGGCCTGCTATCATCTCTGTTTAACAGATGCAGAACTGTATTCAAGGTCACACAAGTATGAAGTGGTAGAACTAGAATTTGAACCTGAACAGGTTGGAAGGCTGGAATGCTGCAAAAATTTCTGCTGTAGAAATAGCAGAACAGGGGTGGTAGGATGAGGAAGGGCTGAGCTAGTCAGGGTGGACAGAAAGCCAGTGTCCATGAAGGACAGATGAGGTGGGAATGTGGAATGGAGAGATGTACTGTTGGAGGTGGGATAATTTGCTTGGACATGCAGAGATGGTGAAGGCCAGGGCAGGAGGCTGAGGCATGCTGTATTCCCCCTCATGTTCTCTGCCTGATTTCTATTTTTATCCTTTACTTCTCAGCTTAAATGTGGAACTTTCTCAAGGAGACAGGTTCTCAGTCCCCAAACTAAGTAAGAACTGCTTCTTGTTCTTTTGTTCATGGCACTTGTTTATTTATAAAATATTGAACAATCCTCTTCCAATCAGACTAGAAGCTCCTGAGAGAGAGGGCTGTGTCTACTGTTCACCCTGTATTTGATTGTCTAGTGCCTGGCACACAGCAGGCACTCAGTAAATATTTGTTGCTTATCTAGTTGGATGGTTCCTAAGCCCCTTTATTTACTTTCCTCATTAATGAGTCTCCTGTGGTTATTTTCACAGTATCATATTCTCAGCATTTTCCATAAATCAAGTTTTATAAACCTTAAGCTGTCTTCATTTAGAAGGTGTCAAATAATAGAAACTGTCTTAACTAGAAAGGTGTTTTCTCTCTAGAAGTTTAGATTCAACCTAAGATGGATGTGGTCTGAAAGCACTCCTTACACTTAGGTCTTTCTGCTGACTAGCATGTCAGATCATAGCTCCTGAAAAGGCACAGTTAAAACAAGTATTGAGTATTAGGCTTAGCTTATCTGGACAGGTTTGGGGAATTACTTCTAGATTCTTCTTCATCTTAGGAAGATTGTTGAGGAGTGTCTAGTAGGTTCTTTTAGTTCGACTGATTCCCTTCCAGGTCATCCTTTACCAGTCCTTAGAAGGAACAAGTCCTTGCTATTGAATCTACATGCATGCCAGACATGAAACAACCTATGAAGTAGTTTCCCTGCAGTTGATGGGGGAGTTGGCTGTTGCCTTCAGATGAGATGAGAAATGAGAGCTTTCTCCATTTGGCCAGGATTCTGTACATTTCCCGAGTACCTGGTGTTCAATTCTGTGTTGGAAATTTGTGTGTAGCAGAGCTGTGGCCTCTCACTGTGCACTGAGCATAGTGCTCTTACCAACAAGAAAGCGGGGAGAGGTGGGTGGACTTGCTGAGTCAGCTTATTATCTGCATAGGGACAGGAGTCTTTCTGAGATGAGGAATGTCCTACTCTGTCATTTTTATCAGAAATGACTGATGAACTGCTGTTGGAGGGATGGCTTTGGCACCAATCCTTTCAAAGTACCAGCCTTGTGGGCAGCTTTCCATTGGAGATATGTGATCACCATCTATGGGAGACATGTGATAAGACTTCCAAAGAATCTTCGCAGTCAGTCTTTAGATAGGACTAGATGGAGACTTTCAGCCTTGAAAATTTTTTTTGACTGACATTGAAGAAAATAGAATATATTTTTGTTACAGCCTGCATGAACATAGATATTTACATAACTGACTCAGAAGTGTCACAGATAATACCCTTACTATATGCAAAGCACACAGTTTTATTATGTATTTTGTTAAACAGTGCTAGGAACACCCTGGAATTTGATTCTATATGCCTCTGCAGTTGAAAACAGTGGAAAGTTCTTCCAGTCTTCATTGGATACCCTTCTTTCATGGATGAGGAAGAGGTCTAGGTGGATCCCAGCATCACACAACCGCTCTATGTCAACATTGAGGTATAACCCAGGTCTCTGGAGTTTGAGCTAGCATTTTTACATATGCTATTTTGATTGGAAATATCTTTTTTTTTATTGTGATATGTGTGTTTTGATTTTCTTTCTAGTTAGGTACTAAGTGGCAAACTAATAGTGTATAGGAATGGGCATAGTATACTTTCCTACCTGACTCAACCTACCACTTCTCCCTTCACCAAATCACATTTCTTCTGGGTCAGATGGTCAGTTTTAAAGTTGTGTGTATGTGTGTTGTATGCTCGAGGCAGCTTGCCTGTCCTGCTGCTCCAGGCCCACAGTACCAAGTGCAGGTGGTTCTTGTCCTCAAATATCATCCAATTGAAGTGGTGTGGCAGTGCATTATGTCAGCAGAAGCATGTAATAGTAAACAGGATTATTAGAAATGTGCTTTGGAAAAGAGTGTCTAGTCTGAGAATTTATTCCTCCTCATTGAAAGTAGTCTGTTTTTTTTTGTTTGTTTGTTTGTTTTTGTGAGAGCTTGAAACTGATCACAGGAGAGAAAGATGCTGGAGATGCTCAATTTTAGTTTGAATTGGGGAGGATCATTATCCTAGTTTTGCTGACTTGACCTTTTCCCAGGTGTCTTGGCTCCATCACCCCTTCTGGAACTGAAATCTGTCCACTTTCAGCAGGAGGCCATGTCTGTTTGTTATGGATACAGCAACTTGCATTTTGCAAGCTCACATTTAAAATATTCAGTCTAAAAATATGGGCACAATGGGACAAGATATTTAAAATCTGTCCTAGTCTACCAAATCTGGAAAATATGTCTTCCAGTCCCAGTAGCATTTTCTCACCCCCCATCTCGCCAGTGAATCCCTGGAGGTTTAGCTGTCTAAGGCCATTGTAGGTATCACCAGTCTGCCTATGTCCCAGCTGAAACTTGACGGACCATAGTGGAGAAGAGGCTGTCACTGCATTGCCTCCATGTGTAGTGATCATCACAGCCCCAGCTCCATTATGCTGAGCCAGAAGTGGCAGCAGAATTCTCCAACGACATGTCATTTCATGGCCTGGGATCATCTGCTTTGATTCTGGCAGCTCGCCTACAGTTACCTGTGTATCTGAATTTGTGAACGTGGGCGCCCTGTTCTGTATTCACCCTGCCCTGCTCAGGAGCATGGAGCTACTTCCTTCCCTGAAACGCAGTAGGCAGCTGTTCCACTTTTTGCCTATCACGCCTGTTGGCTGAGAGGCGCGAAGAGACCCCTTTCTGTAATATAGTGCTTTGGGTGGTGTAATTCTGATTTAGAAAAACAGCTTCGCTTGGAGAGAAACATTAATTAGATACAAAGAGGGAGTTATTTCATCTTTCAGGTGGGGAAAGAGTGGGGAGTGAGGGAAAGAAAAAAGTACCACAAATAAATTATCTCCTATTTGTGCAATGTTTTATGCTTGTCAGCTGTCTGTTGCCAGAGAACCACAATGTAGCTAAATACTTGTGACACCTTGCCCAATCAAGGTATAGCAAAAGGATGTTATGGGAGCCTTTTTGTGACAACCTGTGCTAGTTTACATTAGCTTAACCAATCGCTTTTCCCTCTGTGCTTGAAGAAATTTGTTAAATTAATTCAGTTGCAATTAGCAGATTTATGGGAAAGTACCCTGTTATCCTTTAATTGGAGAGCATAAAACTACAAACTGAATCCGCTAGTTCTATTTGTGTAATAGGCAATCTATCTACGACAAGATTTGATCGATGGAGTCGTATGATGCCCTTGCCTTGTTTTATATTGGCTGTCAGCGCTTAACTGGGACTGAAGTATCTGGGTAACAAAAATTGATATAATGACTTAATGCGCCTTATTCTCTTTGAGCTACATCAGTTTAGAGCACTTCTGAGAGAAAAATGTCTGGAAAATATCAGGGAGTCATTTATCAACCTGTTTTCATTAGCATACTGCCTAGCTCTGGCAAGGATTTGAATAAAAAAAAGCAGGATGGTACAATTTATTTCAGGCCCCATATTTCTTGGATGAAAGGAGACTTCTAATAAAAGGAAAATACAGAAAGATGCTTTTTCTGGCTGTTATTTTCCCCTATCTAAAAAGCCTACCCCAAAGCTTTTCTTTTTTTTTTTTTTTTGGTCTGGATTTTGCTGTTAATAATATTCTGGAAACATATATCCCTGGTAATGTAATTAGAAAAGTAATGCAAAATGCATAATGGCTATGATATGGAGAGGAAGAAATGTGTAACCAAAAAATTTTTTTAACCCAAACACCCACATCTTACTAAGTTCATGTCTGTTTGTGTTGTGTGTGTTTATAATATATAGTTTAACAGTGAACATAGAAGTCCTCTGCATAAGTGGGTATTTTGTAGCCTTAAAGGATTTCAGAAAGTTAAGATACAGTGTTTTTAGCTTTCCAGAGTTGGAGCTGAGGGGAAAGAGAAACAGATCAAAATGTTTGTATAGTGGGCAAAATGCATTTGGTATATGGAATCATTTGTCCTACCCACCATACAATGTGAACCACAAGAGGTAATAATAACTGAAAGGCAGTTGTATGGGAGTGAGTCCTTTTTTGCATGAAATTTTTATGCATCAGTCAGCTTGCGTACAGTGTGCCTAATGTATAAAATAAATTGGTGCATAAATCAGATTAAGAGCGGCATGTTGCCAACTTTCGCATTTGCACACAGGAATTCAATATGGATATGGAGGAATTCCCATTTTTTAAAATCTCTAATAGGATATGGGGAATCTCTCAGGTAGATATTGCAAATAGGGACATTTTATTCACTTACTTCCCCCACTCCTCATCCCAAATAATAACAGAAGCAGTGTTGTGGACCATAAGTACAGCAGTATGGGAAGGATGTGGAATGTTAACGTATACGGAGAGTAGTGACACAGTATATAAGATAATATTGCAGCCCTGTCCATAGCTCCTAATCATGGCAAGGAATTGGTGTGCCAATCGATAGTGATTTATGGCCACCACAAGCAAGTGCACGTTGCTCACATTGATCTGCATGTAAATTCCTTAACATAATAAGAAGTTATTGCCAATGACAGTCACTGTCTGACTGCTAATTCATCGGCCCATTCCTTCCATGGGTGAGAGTCCCAGTATCTGTACACCCGGTATGAGTTTGCTCCACCCTTTCCTTGTTGTAAGGCAGCCCTGTATGTCTGGTGACCAAGGAGTGCCCACTGAGTGGATGAGTGTCGAGGTCACACTGTTTCTCTGCTTGCAGCAGTTCTGTAATTACCACTCAAGGCAAGGGGTGTGTCTTCTGTTGAACACAAGAAATATCCTATTGGGATCTGACTCTGTGGAAAAAAAAATCTAAGTTTATTAAGTATTACATCTATTAAGTTCTTTCTTAATACTATTTCCCCTGAAGTCTCAAAGCAAATGGCTTATCAACAGATTGAAATACAATTGCTTTTGTTTTACCCCTTTTTCTCTTGTTCTGCTTTTGAAAGTGTATGTGTGTATGTGTACATATGTGTGTGTACATATATATATATATATATATATATATATATATATATACCCATCTGATATACCCATCTGGTTTTTCTTTTTAAATTTTATATGCATTATATGTTTTGCATTTCTGCTACTCCAGAGCTTATTTAATATTTAAATTTGTTTTCCTTTCCCCCTTCCCTACCAACAAGACCTCATAAACTCACTCTTCAGAGTTGTGCCTCTCACCCCTTCTCTTCAGTAGTCTTGGTTAACTGACCTGAAGTCTTCTGCAGTTCATAATCTGTGCCCAGGTAGGAGATGTTGTGTCTTATCACCAGCTTTCTGTGGGCAAAATCTCTGTGGTTAGCCTGTAGTACTACATTACCTAGAACCAGCAGTTCGATTTATAAAACATTATATTATATTCATCTGTGGTCCCCCCTCCTTTTTTTCTAAAACCCTTGAAAAGTCTGTAACATTAGGGAGTTATTTTTGAAACTGAATGGAACCAAAATGTGATTGTCATGTTCTTACCTTCATTCTTGGTTTAAGGAGAGATGATCCTTATTCTTTGCATGAGACCATTTTATAAATGGGTAGAGTAATTCACCTTAAAAAGTGAATCATGAGTTCTGGGTATATGATACTCACTTTACCTTGAGAAATATTTATAAAAACAAAAGATTGTCCTTATGGGTAGTATTTTGCAGTAATAATTGTGGGTAAATATTGGTAAAAATGACCTGTTGAATTGCTTAGGTCTAGCTAAGTTATGCTGCAGTAACAAATAACTCCCAAATCTTAAAGGTATAAACAGTGCAGTTGTATTTCTTATTTTTTAAATTTAAGTTGAATAATTTTATTTTTAATTAAATACTTTTATATATAGATAATTATTTCACATCTTTGTAATCCCTGGGTATCTCCCCTACCTGATTGTTCCCCCACACCCAAGTTGTGAACTTCAGTTTGTTTTTTAGTTTGTTTTGACTTTTCCCCCTGGCCTTTTGTTTGTTTTTCCTATGGCCCATATATTAGTGAAACTATTTGGATTCTGTGTTTTCTTTCTGATTTGTTTCTGTTAATATGATTTCTTCTAGGTTTATCCATGTTATCATAAAATCATCCAATTTGTCATTTTAATTGATGAGTAATAAACAAAATCCTAGCAAATTGAATCTAATGATGTATAAAAAGCTTTCTTCACCATGCCCAAGTGGGATTTACTCCAGGAGCATAAGGATGGTTCAACATCTGAAAATCAACACAATCTACCACATCAACAAGGAGAAAAGCAAAAACCATATGATCATATCAATAGATGCAGAGAAAGCATTTGACAATGTCCAGCACCCATTCATGATAAAAGTCCTTGAAAAACTGGGGATCATAGGAACATATCTCAACATAATAAAAGCTATCTATGACAAACCTATAGCAAACATCATCCTAAATGGGGAAAAACTAAAATCATTCCAATTAAGATCTGGAACCAGGCAAATATGCCCACTCTCTCCACTACTTTTTAACATTGTACTGGAAATTCTAGCCAGTGCAGATATATTTCTCACAGAGCTTCATACTTTGTAGGTTCATAGAAGGATTCTGATTGTATCAGTCACACAGATTCAAAGTGACTGAGCAGTTGAAAGCTTGAATATTCCTGGACACTGAGCAAAAGGGAAAGTTTTGAAGGGTCTTAGAATAGCAAGTAAATAAATCACAGTGCACTGACACAACTGATATAATGCCCCATTTTTACCTTGTGATCCAAAGTGAGTAGCATAGGCATAATTGGTAAATGCCTCTAATGACTATTATTGGTTCTGCACAATATGTGATCCTTAAAACTGTCCCTAATCATCAGAATCACATTACTAGCCTTAGTGGTACTCAGATTGGTGATGACTGACAAGGTCTAGAAAAACTGAGCTGAAAATTTCTCAGAAGGTGAACTGGTTCAACTCACTTACATAGAGAAGGAAATGGAGGTCTAGAGACGGCAAATAAATTGCCCAAGGATATACACTGGTGAAAAGACAAATGGGGATGCAAGTCCAGATTTCCTGATTTGAATCTAATATAATTTCTATCTTCGGTTTCTATCATGGCCATCTTGGGAGCCTTGAGTTTCACATGCTCATTGCTGTTAATTCTATGTACATTGGGTGGTTCCAGTTTTGACTCTCTCTCTGTTGACTTGTCTTTCTGTGATAGATTTTACTTTGTCCAGGTGCTCTGTATACCTAGCTTCTTGCCTTTTCACCTCCAGACTTCTTGACTGCTAGCATTTTCCTGCAGGTGGTATTTTGATCATGAAGGTACAGATTCATTTATTTATTTCAAGCACTAAATCAGAATACTTGTTTTGAATTCTACTGAAACAAAGCAGTGAGACAAGGAGAAGATGAGGTATGTAGTGGTTTGATGTTTTGTTTTGTTGTGACTCAGCACTCAGTAGAGTCTGAATCAAAGTTTTGGTTGGCATTTCTATTGGTATACCTATTTAAAAAAAAAGCAACTGTTCAATACTTAGATTTTGGTGGCAGGTGGATAGACTCAAGATTTTTAGACAGGATAGAGAACATTATAACACTTTTAATTTTTAACAGGTAAGACATCATACTTTCCAAATGATTTTCATTATAGGCCCAGGCTAGACCTTTCTATTTGATGAGTATTAGTCTCTTATGGTTGGAATTATGACCATAGCACTATTACCAGCATGGCATGTGTTATAACCTAAAGCCTGAAGTTTTGGTATTGGACTCTTAGGTGCTAATGTCACTGGTAAACAAGGCAATGACCTGTATGGCATTAGAGAGCTGTTTCCTTGTGCATTTGGAGACCCATAACAACTTTGTGATTTTTGTGTGCTTTTCGTGTTCCATTCAAAATTAAAAGCAAAATCTTAAGGAAAACTGATTTACACTATACATTACCCATAATGTGCCAATACATGTGTGTACTCCCTTTAAATACACATTCTCTTTTGTGTATTATGTGTGTGTTATTTTTCAGTTGATGCATAGAACAAACTTATGAAGTCATTGGATAACTAACATCTAATTACTTAATAGATGTGTTGGTAGGTCCTTTGTGTGAGTTAATTTCATCCATGTGGAGTACCTATTCTTATGCTCCCCCTTTAAAAATTGAAGTGCAAAGTCTAAGTTACTTAAGTTTAAATAGCTGGGACATCGTAGAACCAAGTTCAAAATTATGCAGTTTGTTTTCAGCATGGGTGCGTGAATCACTCTGCTGGACTGCCTGTCTTATTGTTCCCACCCAAATACTGAGAGCAGGAGTTACAGAACAGTGAATCTGATACAGACGAGGATCACAGGTTTGGATCCAAACACTGATTCTGACACATACTTTTTGTGCTACTTCAGGCAACTCCAGTTCAGCTTCATTTTCCTTATCAGTATAAAATCCCTTAATTCAGAAATATAGTCCTTAGATTAGATGAAGTCCTTAGGAACTTATGCCAGGGAATATTCATAGACTTATTGGTGTGCTGGAAGACCATGTTAAAATCCTGTTTTTCATTTTCAGATTCTAAGATTGAGGAGGGAATAAACTTAATCAATATTTAAGGTCTAGATAAAAGTTATCTCCTGTTCACCACAACAGTATGTGCTTTGTGTAGTGGGGGCTGTTTCAGAGGAAATATGGAAATTCTTTGTTTTCCTTGCCTGCCCCCTGGAAATTCTTTTTGAGGAATGATGGTTTGGTATCTTTTTTTTTGTTCTCAGTATTTTTTGAATTTTATTAGCATTTGATAATAGGATGTACTTTAAAAAATTTATTTGTAAATCTTTAAATAGCAGAATCATTGCATTATACTTTTTTATGAGTTGGAGAACTGAATCCAGAAATCTTTGATTCTAACAGGGTTTCCTTGATTCTGTTGTGAGAAAGAACTTGAGAGTTTTTAAAAATTATAAATGCTTCCTCATTTTTCTTATACAAATTCAGGCTTCCTAACATCTACATATATTATATATCCTAACAGATATATTGGGCAAAAAAATTCCCATGCCGTTGAGAAATGCTTTCTCAAAGAGTTGCATGCTATGGAGACAACATTTTGAAAACAGATGTTTGGAAAGGTTTTCCTGCTCATGTGAGAGCAATACTAAAAACTGTCTAGGTGTGTCATCCATAAAAGTGCTCATCTCTGTATATTTAAAAAAATGGAGATGGAATTTTCAAGGGTTTTGAATTTGTGAAAAATAAATTGCCATATATTTTGCGTAATTGACATAAAGAAATGTGGAAATTTGGTCATGAATTAAAAAAAATTGAGCATGACTGGTTAATGAGACTGAAAGAGTATCATGTTGAATAAACTCTGCCAATGATCAGTTTTTTCCATATGTAATGTGGTACTCAATAATGGTCCACACCGCCTGCCCCTTTCCTCCTTCCCCTCCCCCAGAGTATTAGGTCCTAATCTCTGGAACTTGTAATTGTTACCTTATGTGGAAAAAGGGTCTTCAAAGATGTGGTTAAAATAAGGATTTTGAAATGGGGAAATGATCTTGGATTATTGGAGTAGATCCTGAATGCAGTCAAAAGTGTTTCTATAAGAGAGAGGCAGAGGAAGGTTTGACAGAGCAGAGGAAGAAGTAATGATCAGAGAACCCAAAATTAGAGTGATACTGTCATAAGTACCAATGCTAGCCATCACCAGAAGCTTGAAAAGATTGGGGACAGATTATCCTTGGAGAGAGTGTGAGACCCTCTTATGCCTTGATTTCAGCTTTTTGGTATTCCTAGCCTTTAGAACTGTGAGAAAATACATTTTTTAGTAAACTAATACATAAATACTTCAGTAAATGTTCAAAGACTGATTTATCTATTAAAGCCAAGTCTAAAATAAAATTAGACCTTTTAACAAGGAATTAAAATAACATTTTCAAATAGGTGAACTTAAAAAAAGACTCTTAGATAAATAAATTATTACATACAATATATTTTTTATGATCTCAGAGATTTTGACATCATTAATAAGTAGAACTAAATTTAAATCCTTATATTTTCTTTCCACCCTTAAAGTGTCTATTTTGTATGTTGTATAGATACATTGGTATGTTGGTAAATTTGTATAATTTAATAAGTGAAAACATTGCAGAATACATTGACATATGTTTGGATGTGTGATTAAGTAAATTTGGAGAACTTGCTTTAAGAGATTAAATGAAATAAATGGAAAAACTCTTGGAATATATAGGCTCAGTATTTATTTTTAATAATTTTTAGTTCTTAATTTGATTGCACATGTATATATGTACACACATATATGCACATACATATATATATATACACACACACACATTTATATATACATATATTTTTCACATTGTCTACCTGGGGGCTCTCCCATCACCTTAACATCCATGAAACATCTTAATCTCTTGTGCCCTCCCCCTCCCCTGATTTTAATCTTCTCCCCCCCCTCTTGATCTATACTTTAGTTCTATTGTCACTTTTAAATTTTTCTTGTCTGTTTATTTTCCCTATATCCCTCATATAAGTGAGACCATTCCAAATTTTTCTTATTCTTTCTGGCTTTTTTCCAGTAACACGATTCTTTCTAGCTCTATCCATGTTGCTGTGAATGACATAAGTTTGTTGTCTTTGATTGCTGAATATTCCATTGTGTAAATATACCACATATTTTTCAATTATCAGCTTTGGGTTGTTTCCATGTCCTGGCAATTGTAAATAAGTGCTATGATAAACATACAAGTACAAGTGTCCTTGTAGTTTAGTGTTTTTGTTTCCTTTGCGTAGATTCCCTGCAGTGGAATCACTGGATCAAATGGTAGCCTCATTCTCAGTAGTTTGAGGGTATTACACACAGTCTTCCATAGTGGCTGGACCAGCTTGCACTCCCACCAGCAATGTAAGAGTGTTTCTTTCTTTCAGCGTCCACACCAGCACTTGTTGTTGCCCAGTTTTTTGGATATTGGCCATTCTTACTGGTATTAGAAGGTATCTCAGTGTGGTTTTGATTTGCATTTCCCTGATTATTAGTGATGTTGAGCAATTTTTCATATGCTTATTGGCCATTTGCATTTCCTTGTTGGAGAGTGTCTTTTAGTTCTTATCCCCATTTTTTGAATGGGTTTTTTTGTCTTGTTTTTCTTAAGTTTGTAAGTTCCTTGTGAATCTTTGCTTTCAGACTCTTGCCACTTGTATGGAGGGCAAAAGCAATCTACAGATTCAATGCAATTGCAATAAAATTCCAATACCATTCTTTAAAGAGATAGAGCAAAAATTACTGAAATTCATTTGCAACAACAGAAGACCGCAAATATCCAAAACCCTCCTGATCAAAAGAAGAGAGAATGGAGGTATAACAACCCCAGACTTCAAATTGTACTACAGAGCCATAATAATTAAAATGGCATGGTACTGGAACAAAAACAATCAGACCCATGGATCAGAATTGAATGTCCAGAAATAAAACCACATACCTATGGTCAACTAAGTTTTGACAAAGGGGAAAAACAAACAAACATTGGAACAAGGATAGCCTCTTCAATAAATGGTGCTGGGTGAATTGGACCACTACATGCTAAAAACAAAAACAAAACCAAAAACAAACAACAATATGGACCAGGACAATTCCCTCACACCATGTACGAAAACCAACTCAAAATGGATGAAAGATTTGGATGTAAGACCCCAAACCATAAAAAACAGAGTGGAAAACCTGGGCAAAACCCTCCATGAATTATACTTCAAAAATCCATTTCAGGATACATCTACAGCTGGCAAAAAAAAAGGGAAGAAAAACATAAGCAGCTGGGACTACATCAAACCTAAAAGCTTCCAAATAGTAAAAGAGACAACCACCAAAACAGAAAAAAATAGACTCAGTATTTATTGACTGGATGAATGACTGGACCAAATAATGAGACCAAGGAGGATACTACCTTCATCTCTAGTTCTGGGGAAATTTGACTCATAATGGGGCCTAGCTGTGGGCCCGGGTACATTTGAGTTGAAAACAGGTGACCTCTCCACTTTGTTATCTTGTGAGGAAGTATGCTTGTTAGAACATCCACTTCACAATTTCATGATGAGTACAACTGAGTTTTAGTTGTGAATTTGGAGGTTTTCTGCAACTCAGCTTTGCCAAGGGGCTGGGAGGAGCAGAGAGGGTTTCTGCACTGAGTGGTATTGGGAAGGGGATTTGAGCATTTGTAGGAGAGGTTGTGGGACTTGTTTTGTTCCTATCTTTCACTCAGTGGGGCAAGTAGCTTTAGGCTTTTGCCTGAATGTGAGAGACTCTAAGAATCTGCCAACAATAGAACAATAGAAGATTCATGAACACCAATTCCTCTTCCCCATGAGAAGTGTTGGAAGAGAAATAAAATTCATATACAGACTGATTTGCAAACAGCCCATTTACCAACACCCTGCTTATGAGGAACAAGGAGCTGTCTGGATAGATTAAATTTCAACAACTCTCTAGTTTCAGTCAATGGTTTTACTCTTCCTTCTCACCAAAGACTCAAAAGCAGCTTTCATTCCAAGTGTTAGCAATAAACTACCTGTATTTGGAAGTGCTCTTTCTTGCAGCTCAGTTTTTGATTGAGCTATTAATGACAGGAAAATAGCCAGTGGGTGGGTGCTAAAGGAAGATAGTAAGAATTTCAGAGCTGTGACATTCCCTAGATTGGCCAATTGCACCTGCTGGCTGAATTGTAAGCCTAGTCTTCTTAGAATAAAGGGTACTTCCTGGAAATGTCCTTCTAGTTTGCTAGTGGTGATGGAGAGGGAGATTTCTTTGCTGTTCACCTGAAACTTGGCATTAACCCTTCATTGTCATTATGTCCCCTATTCTAATGGTCTTCTGGGAAGGAATTTTTCTGCAACATGTGCTTAGTTTGATTCATTTTTCATGCTGCCCCAGGTTATATCATTCCCAGGCTTAAGACCATCCAGTGGTCCCTGTTAGGTTCAGAACTCAGCATTGTTTGCAGGATTTTCTCATCCTTCTTCTTACCCTTCAGTCAAATTACTGTCCATTCTCTGCAGAAGATTTTGTTCTGTTCAATGCCCTTGCATATGCTCTTCCTTTGGCCTTCACCTACCTCCTTCTATTGTCACCTAGCTAACACTTTCATGTCCTTCAGGTCTCAGTGTAACTAGTTTGGCTACTTTCTAGATGCTTCCCAAGCATCCAGAATGTCCACTCTGGGATGGTAAAATCACTTGTAATGGTGAGTTCGGTGTGTCAGCCCTTTAAGGCCATAGTTACTGCAGTGACAGGCCTATGATGGTTCTACTCTATATTTGACAGATAAGTGAATGAAGCTTTTTAAGGAAGAAGATACTGTGTTACTTTCCAGCCCTGTAACTAGCATAGTACCTGGCACCCAGTAAATACTGGTTATAGTAAGCTCTGTGGAGAGGCAGTGGGCCTGGGCTTTCCCAGCTTAACCTTGGTGTGGGTATCAGGCCTCCTTCCCTCCTCCCTTCCTTACCATCTCAACATCGTCCAATGAGTATTTCTGCAAGGCACCTGGGGTAGAGTGATGGTGGTCTTGAGGTGGGTCATGCACCAATGAGTCAACCATTTTTTTTAAAAGGAAAAGAGAGGACAAATACAAAGATTCATTAGTGACAACTATTTCTAGAAATTAATGTGCCTGGAATATTCTTACTGCCTTGTTTTTGGAATCTAACAGAGAAACCCAAAATGCAAGAGAGGCAGTTAGTGTGAACTCCTTTGCTTTCTGTTTGCAGCCTTAGACTTCTTAAAAGATTCCCATATGAGTTGTGGTTATAGTTTTCAAGTATATGTCTCATTTTTGACCTGGGAGTGAGATGAATAATTTTTACGTGATGAAAATAAATACTCAACTGACTGTTAAGCACAGAAATGGATCTCAGGGCTTCAGATATCAGCCCTACCATCTGAAATGTAAATATCTCCTGAAATTCCCATTTAAGAGCAGATTTCACCTGCAAGTAGACTGTTATATCTTTCTGAAAAATATATACACCCTAGTGAGGGAATAAACACATCATTACACTTTCATGACAGATAAGCTTGGCTCTGTTCGGGTGTAAACTCATTTTTCTTGGGTTGACCTTTAAATAGTATTGTGCTATTGTATGGGATTTAAATCAATAATTTTGTCAAAGCAAAATATACTGCAGGATTTTTTTTCTTTATCATTTAAACAGTTCTGTAAACTCTCAAGGAGTAATGGGTTTCAACATGTTGTCCCCAGGAAGGGAGTAGAGAGGAGGGGTGGCAAGGGGGGATATAAAAACTCACTTAGTGGCAATGAGGCAGAAGCCCTGGATGGCTGCTGGTCTGTGAGTGTTCCATTTTCTCTTCCAGGCAGCCGAGATGGAGGTGCCAGTGTGGGCTGTAATTAGTGGTGTAATACCTTTTTTGCATTCCTGTTGTAAAGCAGCAAAGTGTCCCAGGTGTGAGGAGGTTAAAATGAGAAGTACCCAGTAGTTATGAAGCAGCAATAATGAGTTTCCTTCTACTTACCATGGATTTGTGTGATATACAGCTTGCAATTAAGCATGGCTTGGTGATTCAGTGATTAATGTATATACAGCTCCTAAAGGAGAGAAGCCGCCCTCCCGTCACATCCTTCATGATGTTTACAGCTGGGTACCTATTAACAGGAAGATGGAAAGGGCCATTTACAATTCAGTAACCTTTATGACAGTGAACTCTTTAATCAGCATTTTATTTCCTTTGTAACACTTTAGTCATCTACAAATGTCAGAATAAAATAGGGCCATGAAATATTTAGGATCGGCATGTGGAAATTGACTTCCCTTGATTTAAGCTGCTGTGTCTTTTCATTTTGTTGTTTTGGGAGCTTTTACTTTTATTGAAAGACAATTTATAACTAAATGCTCCCAACAGTGACTGGCATTAGGGTAGGAGGAATTTCAGAGAGCCAAGTTCTGGTTCTATAAAATGTGTTGATGCTTGCTATATTGGGTAATAAGTTATTCAAATAAAAACATTAGCAAAGGGTTTGCATTTCAGAGCAGTATTTAGTAGAGGTACAGCAGACTCTGCAGAGTTTATGACAAAATACTCCGACATATTTTAGAAAGGTAATTAAGTATGAAGTACATCCATAATAATTTAAGTCAGTTATAGTGTGTACCTGAAACATGCATTATTGTCTCACATTATTTTCTTAGTGGGATTCTGGGACTTTTTCAATTCAACAATAACCACCTTTCAGCTTTCTAAGATTGTTGCAAATGTATATAGTATATATTAGCAGAATTGCCACATTTATATTTTAAAAAGACCTTTAAGCAGTGATAGTATTGTATTAAGTGATTGCATTATTATTTCCTTCTCATATCTTTTTGTTAAGTATACCCACTTAAAGCCCAAATGCTGTGTTTTAATAATGACTCCTGGGCAATGGCATCTTTCAGACTTTGACCCCTGTAGTTCTGCTCTCCCCCTGGGTCCTGAAGCTTCATGCTGACCATTCCTTGACCTTGGCAGTCAGTTCAGAAAGATAGTTCCCTTTTCAGAAGTAGTGAGAGTCTTGGTCTCATGTAGGCCACACTGGACTGCCTTTTACATGTTCCTGTGAGATACTGGGAAGGTTTTAGCTTTTCTTTCCTTCTGTATTGAAACCAGTAATTGGGCCCAGCATGGCACAGTAGAAAGGCCAGCATTCTGGGGCAGTCCCAGACCCGGCAGGCGTTCCATGTTGTGTCCTGACTGTATTGTGGTAACAAAACCCATCTACCAAGTATCAGCAAGTTATTTGAGTAGGAATGTTAAGAAAGAAAGTTGAAGTATTCATTCCCAGATTGAATTTTTTTCCCCATGAAGTTCAGGGAATAAGACACAGGAAGGAGGGACACCCAAGGGATGGAAGTCTTTTTTTCAGTTTTATTGAGGTAATAGGATATTTAATGTGTACATTATAATGACTTTACACACACACATGCAGTGTGAAGCAATCCCCCATCTATTTAATTATCATATCTATCAACCCATATATTTATTATACATGTGTTTTTATATGAATTAGGGAAGTAAGTTTAGATTCTGCTTGTCCAGGAAATAGAAGTCAAACACACACTGAGTGAAGGAAGAGGCTCAGGTCTTGGGATGTTTATAGGACAACCTTTTCTCTAGTTTTTCATCCTACCTTCTTGCCTAATCTATAGCTGTCTTGCTTTAGAATTTTTTTTTTTGGAACATTAAATGGTGAAAACAAGTAACATCTTAAAAACTGCTACAAAAGGATTCCAAGACCTTAGAAATAAACTGCCAACACTGGAATGAACTGAATGACATAAAAAATGATGGTGGAAGCATGTGTGGGTGATAGGAAACTATTGGTTGGTGGAGGCATGGGGGAAGTAACTGGAAAAAAGGAAGGATGGGGAAGAGAAACATTTAATAAATGATTTTGAGTCCATGTTTTGTCTGCCATTTTACCAGTGGTCCCCACAATGGCACCCAGAGTAATGTGAAATAATGAGTCTAGACAATCTTGGTGGCTATATGCTTTCCTTCCAGATTTTTACTTTTTTTATTATATACATTATTTATATATGTATTTCACATCATTGTAATCCCTGGGGTTCACCCATCACCTCCCCTCCCTGGCCGCTCCTGCTGGTCCCCCTTCCCCATTGTGTACTTTCGTTTGGTTGTCCATATATTAGTGAAACCATGTGGTTTCTGTCTTTTTCTTTCTGACTTGTTTCTGCTAATATGATTTCTTCTAAGTATTTCCATGTTATCATAAATTCATCAAATTTGTCATTTTTAATTGATGAGTAATATTCCATTGTGCATATATACCACATCCTTTTCATCCATTTGTCTGTTTTGGGACATTTGGGTTATTTCCATGTCCTTGCAATTATAAATAGTGCTGCAGTAAACATCCGAGCACAGGTGTCCCTTGACAACTCCCTCATACCATGTTCAAAAACCAATTCAAAATGGATGAAAGACTTAGCTGTCAGACCTGAAACCATAACACATGTAGAAGAAAACTTGGGCAAAACCCTCCATGAATTACAATTCAGAAATCCCTTTCTGGACACATCTACGGATGGCAAAAAAATGAAGAAAAACATAAACAGATGGGACTACATAAAACTAAAAAGCTTCCATAGAGCAAAAGAGACAACAGAAAAAAAAAAAGCCCAAAGGAATGGGAAAAAATTTTTGCCCTCCAAAAGTATGATAAGTGTTTAATAACGATTTCTACTTTTTCATTTCTTTACTTTAGAATGATTAAAATCCTTTCTTATTGAAAAACTCATTGTGTAACATTATCATAGAAGACTTGAAAAGAAAAAAGTACAAACAGTAATCTATAATTATACCATGACTATTATTTTTGTACATCTTACAGAGAGATTATATTTAATTAGTGAAACCAAAGCTAATCTTGTCTTGACCTTTTCATGTTATGTTAGAGCATAAGCATTTTGCTTTGTTGCTTCATTGCTTTTATAATGATCATTTTTAAAGACTATATATTATTCCACCAAATAAGCATTCCATGTTAAAATAAATTTAAGCATTTTAAAATTCTACCCTATGCTATCTAGTATGCTTCCACAAATTTTACCTTAATAACAGAATGTCAGGCAATGAAATTTTCCATATTTTTTTTTTAACCAGTAGAATCCCAGCTATGGAATTATTAGACTGAGCATACCCTCTTATATTGCATTATTTAACCATTTTAAACTCCAGATATTAAAAAAAAAACTTATATGAGCTTGTCCCAAGTTCTGGGCTACATAACTGCTTCAGACTCAAATTATATTTATGGAACATTGTGGCTTTTTTTTTTTTTTTTAGAAAAATTTGAGTATTTGGAAATCAAAAAGGCTATAAAATCATATGGATGACACCATTCATTTAAAATTCTGCTTTACTAGGTTATAGAGAATGAGAAAAAAATACACTGGAGTGGGGATTAGTAGTTGTCAGGCTTCCAGAACAGTTAGGAACTATCAGACAATCTCATTTACTCTCAGAACAGTCCTGTGGATGGTAAGTCAATAGCACTACCTTTTTTTTCTAGAAGAAGACACAAACTCAGTGAGGTTGAACTACCTACTCAAGGTCATCCAACATCTGTTGGATTTGAACTTGGGTCCACCTGACCAAAGCTGGTGTTTGTACCTTTCAGCTTAACACCTTTTGTTTAAAGAAAGTATGGGTAAATTAAGCAGGAGTGGGGTTCTTCACTGTGCTGTAAGTGTGACATGAAATGATGTCTATTTTCCCTTGGTAATATCAAAAACTCTTATTTTAGACACTGGGACTGGGCTTTTATAGTGATTCCTGTGCCCTTTGGCAGACCCAGCTTAAATTAAATTCTCTTAAATTACAAAACACAGTTTTATTTTAATTCACAGTGGTGCTGGAAATTTGTAGTGGGTTGGCTGAAAGGCAGCTAGCAGGATATTCATAGGCTATAAAGATGGGGTGTATGTGTGCCTGAGAGATCCCTCTGAGGAAGCTGGGGTCCAGATCCCTTTTGCACTTTCAGACTTTACTGTCTTTCTCTTTCCCTCTAGGTTTTGAATATATCAGACATGAGAAGAGATGACCTTGTTTGGAAAGTCAGTTTGTGAACCACTGTCAATATGGAGTCGAATCAAAGGGGTGATCTGAAAGAACTGTTCAGGAACATTAGAGCCACCCTCTACCTAATCTGTCAGCAAAAAAGGGAAAATAATCATCCCTATATTTGGATGATCAAAGATCATTAAGGTCATAACATCCAAGATGCCAGGCAGATTTATTTATTTATTTGATATGCTACACTTTTATTCATTTCTAAATATTTTATTATGTTTATTTTGTTGTTTGTTTCTAAATTCTTATAAATTCTTACATAAGTGAATAAGGTAAATGGCTACTGGGATGCCTTCCCTCCTCCACCCCCCACTCCCTTGTGTTCACTCAGTCTCCACTCTCATTGTTCTTTTTTGGTTTATGTTGGGCTCATTGGTCCTTTGGTCTCTCTGTGGCTGTGTCCATTTGTCGGATGAGGGACTGTGTTCCAGGCCCATGGCACATTGTGCTTGATGGTTTGTAGTCCTTTGCAGCCCATGGCAGCCAGTCCATGTTCATTTGTGGTCTATCAGTGTCTTCTAGTTGCTGGCTCCAACACGATCTCCTTGCCATTCCACTGTTTCTGTATCCCCTTTCTCTGACCTCTGGCTTTGGGGGTCCTTTCCCCCAGCCATTGTCAGTGAGGAGGTTTCTGGATGAGGGCAGGCATCCACTGATGGACCTTGCAGGTCATCTCCTCTCCATCCGTTTGCAGACTTGCTGTGGACCCCATGCCCTGACTCTGCAGGCCTCCTCTCCCAAGGCTTGGGGAGGGAGCCATGTTTCCTTGGGTGGCAAGTTCCCTATGGGGTTTTGATTCCTCAGCTTCCGGTGAAGCCACAGATAGGTTGTTACTCCATTCCAGCATCT
Organism: Uropsilus gracilis; assembly: GCA_004024945.1. Lineage (NCBI taxonomy): Eukaryota > Metazoa > Chordata > Mammalia > Eulipotyphla > Talpidae > Uropsilus > Uropsilus gracilis. Next base: position 20,246 of record PVHY01002092.1, on the reverse strand, counting down.
ACTATCTTTCTTAACGAACCTTGTTCTGAGTCCCACACACGTGTATGTACAGGCTCTTTTCTGGCCCCTCATCTGTTCTATGTCACTGTGTGCGTGTTTATGCTGTTAGTCCTCCTGTGATGTCAGGCAGATTTAAAGGCAGGAGTCTCAGTTGTCCCTACATGGATGAGTCAGCGAGTGGGAGAACACAAAGGAGCTGGCCCAGATGCCAGGCAGGGAGACCTAAGGTACCTTTGTGACTCAGGCTTGTGCGAGCTTCCACCTTGGTCTGTGCTGTCTCTTCTCCTTTGTGGCTGAAGACAGTTGGAATTAGTCCTCTGAGTGGGTCTTTTTCTGTCACTCGCTTATGTCTTAAGACAGGGAGATTGACGGAGTGCTGAGGTGCTGGTGGTCACTGGTGTTTGGGTCCCAGTGTCTCTGTACCTGACCCCTTTCCCTGCTGGAACTGTGTAAAATTGTAGCCTGCCATTTCTCTTTCTCAAGGGTGGGGTTAGGAACCTATGCTGTTTTGTTTTTGTTTTTTGTTTTTGTTCTCCCCCTGATGATTAGGACATGTTAACATGCATTCCTTCTGCTGCTTTGCCCCCTCTTGGTCAGGATTATTTAAATGTTTATCCTTTCTTCCTTCTTGACCTTTCTTGTTCAGTCCCAGTTCCCGGGTCCCGGTTGTTTTGTGTTTCATGAGCTTAGCAAACCGTGGCCTCCAATTCCCTAGTTCTAGTGTTTTCACTTAAGATGAGGAGTGATGAGCCAAAGGTTTCAGGCTCAATCCTTGAGCAAAGGGCCGCTCTGACAGGGATTATTATTTATTTGTCATCTTGGATGTAATAAGCTGTAGGTACAGCTTCGAGAGCCCTTGATTTATTGCGCTGTCTCCTGCCACTAGCGGGACGTCTGCTCCACCGTGCAGGATGAATACCACACTGTCAGCTTCGTCGATCTGTCTCCACCACTGCTCTCTCTCTCATAACACATTCCCATTTCATGCCAGAATACATAAACAATCTTTCATTATTTTGATGCCTTTTTCATATTTGTTCTTTACAGAACATAAAGTTTGAATTTATGGGTTTCCTTTACATTATTTCAACACACTCCACCATTTTCCGGGTTTGTGGTTTAACTCTCAGAAATTGGCTGCCAGGTGATTTAGTTATTTTGGCTTTCTAGTTTTATAGTTATTTAATATCGCAATGCCAGATACTGAGAAAATGGAGTGCATGGGAGGTGAGGGATTTGCAGTTTAGGCCTCTTGTCATCAAGGCAATGTGATTGTGGGGATGAAGTGTGGGGGTTAAAAATAAGTCATGTGAGATGGGAGATCACTCACTCAATTAAAAAAATATCCTACCTCAAAAACAATATTTAGATGATTGACCAGTCCCAGGACCTTGAAGGGGCTTGAAAGGAAAAAGGGAAGTTCTAGCAACTGTTAGGGTCATGAAGATTTCCTGAATCTGTGGTCAATACACCCCATCAAAACACAAAACACCCTACCTTTTTTTTTCTTTTCTAGTACTTCTTTGGACCGTCTATTGCCTCTTATGCTGTCTCTTCTCAGCTTCTTGTGCTCATCCCTACTCTTGGATGAGCACAAGAGCAATATGTTTGGAGCATATTGCCTAATTTTAAAGACTTTTCCTGTTTTTAAATTTAGTTCTAATTGGAAGAAGAGCTTGTCTTTGAATGCATTAGCTTAGCAATAGGAGATTACTACCTTCCTTTTCCTGGGAGGACAGTCTTGGGAAAATGATCATAGGCATGCTTTATTATTTACTTACATTTTTCATGGAGCCTTTGCCCAAGTTTTCATAACAAATTTCATTATCTTATTTTTAATCAGACATAATGGTATACTTTCTGTAAATTGGGCATTTTAATTTTTTGATTGAAAAATTTTCTCCTAGTATTTTCCTTGAAATTAAAATTTCAGAGAGCTAGCAGTAGGAGAAATCCATAGAGGAAACTGCGTTAATAATGCCAACTCTGGTGATAAGTATTTGACCTGTGCATAAGAGGACTGTGTTCTTCATTTGCTTATGGAATTTAGGTCAGGCTATGGAGAAGCCTGGTGAATTTCACTTCTCTTGGTGATTCCTGAAAAATACAACCCATTGACAGATGAGATCGTATTCCAGTCAAGGTCAATTAATTGTGCAGAAGTCATGGCATTTGGGAAGTTATAGGCCTTCCAGTGACAGTACTCATTCACTTGTGGGGCTGAAATTCTGGCTCTTTTGAGGAAGGCCTCTTGCCACATTCTTTGCTGCATGAGGGTATCCTTGCCTTTCCACTCAACTCTGTGAGAGGAAGAGGATCAAGGGGAGTTCTGCACTGTCTTTGGACATCTTTTTGAACCCAGCCTCCTCCTCAAAAGGCATTAACGAATGTGGATTTGAATGCCATAATACAAGATAATTTTGTCACTCTTCGCTTCCCTTGGCTGCCTTCATTAGAGAAGACGGGAATTTGCTTAGCTCACATCATGTGCTTCCTATAGGCCTGTTGTGCCTGGAAGGGAACCCTAGTTAATTAATATGAGAAATTTGTTTTGTGTCCCTGATAAAAAAGACAGTACAGGTTGATGTTGTCAGCAGAAGCTGCTTGTCACTTTGACCTATTCTGTTAAGTGTTTGATGTGTTTTCTCAGAGTAATCTGTGAATAACATTACAGCCCAGCCAGAAGAGAAACCGAGGGAGCAATAGCAGAATTAATATCTGGGAGCGTTGATAATTATATATCAGAATCTAATTTTTAGCACAGAAAATGTGTTAATGACAGAGAGGAAAACAAAAACCACTAGCTTCTCCCAGCAGGCCCCAAAGTGTCATTTATTATTTCTCAGCTGGATATCTATCAAGTTTATGGGTTAATTTTTCTGTAGACTGTTATTTATGGGTTTTTGTTTGTTTTCAGCCATCATTACTAACAATACGGTTAATAGCAATCATTTGTTATCCAGCACTAGGCGTGATGCCTCAGATGAGAGCACTGAACTGAGAATACTCATTTGGTAGCTGAATAAGGCCCTGACAGGGCCCATTTATAACAAGCTCATTCTATAATGTCCATCCTATTAATAAAATTTTGTTGCTGTCTAATTAGAGATGTCTGATGTGTATAGCAGCACTGCAGCGGAGACTTTTTGCTGCTGCCTTTTCCCTCTTTCCCCTGGCCTCTCCTGTGACAGCCAAAGCACATCTGGGTATATATGGGTTCCAAACAAAAGGAATGAGCTGTGAATGCAGGTTCTGGATTAGAAATATGGCAGTAGCACAGAGTTAAGACTGAAGGGTGGCTTTTCAATCTTTCACTTTTCCTGTCATACTGTGGTTTTACCTGCCCCAGTGATTAATTTGCAGCTCATCACCCAAATTCGTAGTGATACCAGGTGTGATCACAGGATCCTAAGCTTGATTTCCTAATAAACACACCAAATTTAACATCAAAACCAGTGCTTAGCTCCTCAGTCATTGCCTTGAAGGGCGACACATTCATTTCTAAGTCACTGTCATTTCTCAGAGTCTTCTAGGAACTTCTCTTGGTTTGTTTGCAAAGACTGTCTCTTTCATTCAATTTAAGAGTTTGGGATATAACATTAAAACATCAATCTCAGTATATTGTAGTTGCATCTAGGGAGAGAGTGACTGATTCAATTTGGGCCTTTTAATCTCAGTGGATCTTCCAGGATCCTTTCCTGAATTAAAAAGACACTTTTTTTTTTTTTAAAGGGGCTAGGTGATAGGATATACCTGTTCGTTGGATAAAAAGTTGGAATCCCAGCATCTCCTTTTAAATTCTGGTGCCCATACTTAGCAATGATAAGATTGGGGGCAAGTTACTAAATTGTGCTCTTTTAGTTTCCAAAAAGGTACCAATCCCTAGAGAATGGATTATTACAAAATCAAATAACACATGTAAAAATGTTTCACAGGTAGTAGTATATCCCAAATGCTTTCTGTGATTATGACTAGTTACAGTTCACTGTTGTTCAGAAAACTATTCAGAAAATGTAACCCACTGAGCTCCTTTATTTTAGAGTCATCTTAAAATAATTATAGAAATTGTTTTACTAAATAATTTCATCACTCGTATTTTAACTAAAGTTTTGTTTTCTACTCAAAGTAAAATTTAGAGAAATGTATGGCATCAAAAGTTTTTATTATCCTGATTACAGTGTGCTGTGTTTAGCCCTGTTTATAGAGGGGGAAAATTACTCTAAAATTCAGGGAAGAAATATTTTATTAATTCAGTGGGTGCTCTGATGTGTATACCTTTGAATTAAGAGCGTACAATCAGGCAATACATTGAAGAATGTTTTAAAATAGTTTTGTTGCTAGGTAACTATTTTTTTCTTTAGTAAGCTTCCCCCCACCTTGTGAAATGTTGTGCAAGTGATCTTTTGAATAAAAATCGTCGTCTAATATTTTTCTCCCAGCCTATCTATTTGATTTTGAAGATAAAACTTAAAGAAAAATATCCAGCACTGCAAAATTTCCTTCCTAAGCTAGCAATGAAAGTGCTGTGTAGAGTTGGGCTTGCAAAGGTCTGGGCACTTGGCTGTTTTTTTCCCTAAACTGCTCTTGACTACAGCTTATCAAGCCTTAATTAGTACTACATTTTCTCCCTGTGATTTCTATTGATGTGTGCTACGGGAAACTGGATTGAGCCTCCGCCTGACCCGTGTGCAAATTGTTCAAGAAAATTCAGCAAACATCTTTCTCCATTATCCACCCTCTATCATCTCTCCCTCCTCAACCTGCCTCCCCTCATCCCCCCCCCCACCGTGTCGTTCTTTCTTCCATTCTCCTCAATAGAAAAGGTGAAAAGCAGGACGATAGGAATCAGGTTGAGTATTAGTGTTTTTGCTGCCTGTGCAATAGAAAACGACAAGCAGCCGACTTGGCCCAAGTCAGCAGATCGGGAAGCAAGGAGGAGGAGGTGGTGCTGATGGGGGGAGGGGGGCTCCCCCTGTGGCTGCGGGATGGCTGCAGCGTGATTGTGAGAGCCGGGATGAAGTCAACACTGACAAAGTGAGGGGATTGATGGATGGACAAAGCAGGGAACTGGATGTGAGAATGGATGAGGGCAGAGGGGGAATTTAACACAGACAAACAGAATGAAAGACAGAGAGGAATTGCCTGCTGAAGTATGCCCGCCCTTAGCTCCCACAGCAATTTACTTACTGCTAACTGAACACCCAAGGATTGTTTGCATCTTTGCAGATTTTCTCCCAGCTATGGCAGTGGGAAAGCTTGCAGACTCCATCTAGTGTGTGCCAGGCTTTCTCTTTCAACCTCATCTTGCCCCCTAAACTACATTTACTCACACTCATTTAATTCAAACTGAGCGACTGATTATTTCCAATAAGTTCACACAGTGTTTCTACAGAATAAATTTTCTTCCCCTGCCATTCTTTTTCATGTTTCCACTAAATTTACCTTAATCAGTTATTGTTGCCTTACCATTGTAAATAATAATATTTACCTGCTCCTTTTAAAATGGTATTTCTAGATCTATTGTTGCTTTATGAAGGCATGCAATAGTGATAATAATGCATGCCTCCTTTGAGCAGGAAAAACTTCGTGCTTTTCTACAATTACCCAGTCTGTATAGTTTACTGAGTGACTCAGTATTTGGTGCTTGTAACAGTTGAAGGTATAGAACATTTAGCCCAAACCCTAAATGTGTTATTTTAAGCAAATAGAGAGTTTGAAGATAGATCCCCAGTGAAATGTCTTATCACAATAAGGCAAAATTAAAAAAAAGAAAAGGAAAAATTAGAGAAAAAGGTAAACCTTCCTCCCCTTAAAAAAATGTACATTATTGAATATATTAATAGGTTTACTATTTACAAAATGACATTTTCAGAAAGTAAGCATATGAGGTCAAAAAGTGATTAGTCAAAAAAAAACACAATAGGGGGTTGTATGTAAAGTAATAGAAGGTAAATAATTACTGTAGTTACACGCCATACTCATATATAAATTTAGGCTCTTATTTTCTTTTATGAATAAAGGGAGTGATGTGTTGAGACCATTTGATTTAGGGGGGAAAGAGTCAGTGTTAACTAAAGTTCCAAAAGAGTTACCTAATGCCTCTTCACACCCTTCCCTCCTCCCATAGCTAACACAGAGCAATGTGTGGGAATGGTAATTTATCTCCAACTTAACACTATACAGACACAAATGTGGTGACTTCAAAATAATATTTTCACTCTATTCTCAATATATTCATGGACCCTGGTACCTCATAAAGCTTCAGAAGTCTCCTTGTTTGGGAATACATTGGAGGTGTAATTCAGAATTGATGCAATGGGTGTAATACCTCTTTTATCTACTTTAGATTGCAACCTCCCCCCCCCCCCCGCCACTGAGCTTTCTGCTATTACTTCCTCAATTCCCTTGAATTCCCTTGTTTATTTTCTTAAAGAAATGTCCTGGAAAAGGGCATTATTTATCTCTGAATTATTTTACTCTATATTACCAAAAAGGTTTTTTTTTCCCTCTTCAGGTTGTGATTTACATACCTTGCTTTGAGGCAGGTGTCTTTCTTGTGTGACGCACCTGCAGAGTGTATTTGTTGCTCCCCTCAGATATATGAAAATACAGTGTCTGAAGCAGCAAAGCAATTTTAAAATTGATCGGCCCTTGAAGGCCCCAGAATACTGTGCTAGCTATCTTCACAATTAAAGCAGGCTCTTGGGAGGAGAACTTGCTAGAAATGATGCATGAGTTTTTTCAAAAAATGAAATTAATAACTTGTCTATTGTGTGGAGATCCATGAGACTTATTTTCAGGCCTAGCATAGATTATCTATCACTCCAAGGATGTTCAAAAGTGGATTTGTCCTCATGCTTACACCCATATTCCTTGTGCAGACTAAAAGTTGTAGCGGCCTGGCAGCCACGCCACCCTCAGGTGCACGTCCAGCGTCATTATGGGATAATATGAGATCAGAGCTGGCTAACTGCTTGGAAATTATATCGTAGATTAATCCTGGTATTGAGTAATTTTTCAAAGGTTGAAAAACTTGACAAGTGATAAAATTAAGTTTACTCTGGCAGGCTCACATTGGCCTAACGATACATCTCAATGCAGCAGGTCAGAGTTGTGGTTCTTTTTGAAAAATAGAACATGGAGTCTTAGGTGAATCAAGGAAACTTTTGGGTGAAAGGCTGATAACACTTTTCACATGAAGGTCCCCATTTTGTGGAGCAGTTCAAGGAGAATTGGTTTCTTTTTGCCTCCGTTGGGGTTTTTATAGTTTCCGTGATCTTCACATCCTATTTAGTAGCACATCTCTTAATAATCACTACACCTGTGCTTCCAAGAAATAGGTTACAGGTGCCTGCATGGACCTCATCAGATTCTTACTCTGTAGGATGGGGCAAGGTCCACACCAAGTTTTATATCATATATTAAACCACACAGAAAGATGCTTTTGTTATCTTCTTAAGTTGGGTGTTTGTTTTTCCCCATACAAATGTAACTGATGGATGTCAATTTAATGACTAATTGATGATAACTTTATGATTTCTTATAACATTTTAAGTTGCCTTTCCCTCCTTCCATCTGTCCATTTACCCATCCTCCCACTCATTTCTGTTAACAAACACTGGGGTTATCATGGTTTTAGAAGATCAATGCCTATTCTATATGAGTAACTTCTAGAGCCTTCGTGAGTTAAAATTTTCATCTTTCAGTATTTTTTTAGTGAGGTTAGTATCATGGTCATATACTTTAGAACTATTATATCCCAGTGATAGAAAGGGTATCCCCAAAGAGAAAGTCATCCAGTAGCAAAGAAATCACCATTAGGAATAAGAATAAGACTCATGGGCTGAGAATCTTAGCACCCTCTGTAACCAGAGAAGTTCTCTTTTTAGGTCTCATATCAACCTTTTTTAAAAGGGAAGTTCTGCTAAATAGTTGATCTAGTCTAACTCCCATTTCTCTCATAGATGAGAATGGTAAGGCTTAGAAATGTCAAGTGATTGGTATCAGTTGGAATACAGTTCCCTGTATTTCCCTTTAACACACTATTGCTCTATTCCATAAGTAGTCTCAAACCCTCAAGCAATGGAGAAGAATGTTTATCTTGTTCAGTTGATCTTTCTTTCCAAAAATTTTGAGAGTCCGTATAGACCTCAAGGTGCTTATATTTCAGAGGAAGGAGATAGATGATAAACAAATGCCTGCATGCGCTTGTGGTATTGGTAAGAACTATGACAAAAACTAAAATGTAGAGAGTGATAAGGGTAAGTGTGTTGCTCTTTGAAATGGAGTGTTGAGAAAAAGTCTCTTGCATAACTTAACATTTGAACAGAAAATTCAGTGATGCCAGGTAGAAAGCCATGAAGATACTGGGGAAAGTAGAACAGTGAATACAAAATAGTGAGGTAGGAGTGGAATCTAATCTGTGGCATATGCATTGGTTGCCTATCAAATAACCTCCCAGGCCTGCTGTGTGCTTGCTCTTAGAGCTATGTTCATTCACTTAATCTTTCATGTCATTGAGCATTTCTTCTCCAGTGAAGAGGGTAAATCATGATAGGTATAAGCCAGTCGTAGTAACTTTATCCCCATTTCCTCTGATTGGTGTGGGTATGGGTCTATAATTCTGTTATGGCTAATGGTCTTGCAGTATAGTCTAATTTGTGGTAGGGGCTTCTGGGAAAGGTTTCTTTTTTCCTAAGAGAGAACCTCCACTGCTCTAGCTTCAGTGGTATGATCATGTCTACATGTTCTGCCTGGAACTCTAGGAGCCATCCTTTGCCCATGATGGCAAGTTTTGAACTGAGGGTAACAGAACAGAAAGATGAGAAGCTCTTAGATCCTTAATGATCACAAATTTTAAATCAACTCTGGAAAAGTTTACTACCTTCTTTTGTTAAATAATAAATCCATATTGTTTAAGCTACTTTTAGTTCTATATTCTGTTGTTTGCAACCTAAAGTATCTTCATGGGTTTGAAAATCTTGACCAGTGTTATTTGTCCAGTGTAATTCATTTAATAACTACTTAAATGTTACCTTGTCTGAGAGACTCTATTCAACTCTCTAGGTAAAACAGAACAAAGACAGATGTACAATTCTGACATTGATGAAAGGTCTTGCATACACTTAAGTTCATGTGAGAGAGTGATGTCAACCTGTGTTCTGTGCACTGCATGGGGAAGATCTCCGTGGCTCTATGGTGCCATTTGGACTGAATCCTCCTCCTCTCCTCACATGACTGTTTTTCAGGTTCATCTTCATAAATGGTGATTTCAGGAGCCCATTTGCTCCACATAAAAGGTGAATGACACCGCATATAATAAATCTCAGTGTGGTGTGCATGCTATCGTTCCCTTCATTTGACCTTGGTAGAACAAGCTGATGGGGTAGTGAAAAGTATGATATGAAAAAACGAGAGAGCAGGGCAAAGTGAGCCGTGAATCAGTCTTGTGTGTGATTAGCTATGAAAAATTTCACCAAGATGACTTAGAATATACTTTTTCTTTTCTCCCTTTCCCCATCTCCTCCTCTCCCTGTAATACCTTGTCAACCCCCTTAAGTGAACTTTCTCATACCTGAAAACTCGTCCCCACTAGCAGTCATCACATCCTTGCAGGGGTTCCGGTATTGTGAGCTCTGAGTCAAGGGAAAGTAGCCTGAGAGGAAGAAAATCATCTTTTTTTCTGTGGGGGTGTTTGTATAGGTAATAGAGCTCAGCTCAAGCTTTGGAGAGTCCCCTCCAGGGGCACGTTGAGAAGACATGAGTGTGACAGAATGACTTGGTAGGCATTGTAAATCTGCAATTAAATCTGAGGACTCAGTGACTCGCGGTTGAGGTCTCCATCAGTTCCATTTGCAGAGTCAAGCCCTATAAAAATGGGGTGATGGGATGGTAAATCAAGCTTCCTGGGGAATCCTGGGACCCTGCCACAGAAGCCTTGAGCACATAAAATGGAAACTTGCCTTTAACTGCATGGTTCTTATTGCCATGTGGCAGAGGCTACCTGGGTGGCACAGGAGGTGCTTGAAGAGAATTCCCTGCTGTAGTTGGTCTGTTCTGAGGATATTCTGCTTAAGTGCCATCTTTGGGTATCACCTATGGACCAAGACACAAGGGGGGTGACAAGTGAATGGAGATAGCTCATCTGGCTAACCCCACTGGACAACTTTAGTTAACTCTTTAGTCTCACTGCAGAGCTTCCATATGTTGCCATCCTATTCATCTGTAGAACATATGTTCATCTGAAGGGCCAGCAGAGGGTAGAGTGTTCATGGACATGATTACCTGCTGGCTGCTCCTCTGATGGGGATAATGGCAGTGTCCTTCATTATTTTCTTCTGTTGCATGTACTCTTGATGCTGAGCAAAGCTTGAGCTGTTTATACTTTTGGGGCAAAGTTGATGGGGCAGCTACTTTTGTGCTATATATTGCACAAAAATGAATTTTGTTTATTTTTAGATTAAAAGAAAGCCTTACATTGTAGTCCCTAGCTAATGACAAGGGAGAGCTGATTAGAGGATGTGTTAAATGAGCTTCAAAGGATACATTGCAATTAGCTTTAATTTTTTTCCCCTCTGTAAATGGACCCTGTTTTTTTCTCCATGTGGTCAAACATGACACTGCTATCTTACTTGTACCTAGGTATTGTGTGTATCAGTTGTTGTCACAATAATGTTGCTCTTGACAAAATAGGGTCATACCTACTAGCACATGATGAGCTGTTATTCTCACACTCACAGGCTGTGGACTGGCTTCACAGGGCAGGTCAGTGTGTTGTTTGGGCTGCTCTCCTCGACGTGTCTATTTCTTTGTAGCCAATGGGCTTTGTTGGCAAGCTCTCCTTTTAGATGTCAGAGGTTCTCAGAGAGGGAGTAGAAATGTATGATTCTTGAAGATTTAGACTCCAAACAGTCCCACTTTCACTTCAGTCTGCAATTTACGTACCTCATGAAGACTTGGGACTGAGACTGTCATTTGTGAGTTAGGATGGATGGTACAGGTGTAGTTACTACACAATCCCATAGCCGAGGGCCTATGTCCAGAGAGAGTGAAGAGTTGAGGACAGTCTTGAAAAATGCACCATTAATTATTTGCTTAGTCAACATGTAATTTGTTAAGTACCTGCCATGGGCCTGATTTGGTTCTCAAGCATAAATAGGGCAAAACTCAACTTCAGTCTTTTTCAAAATTTGTAATGTCTCAGGTAAATTAATAAAACTTTACTGCAAAAATTATAGTTTTAGTGAAAGCATAAAAGTGGAATTAAGAAGCATGAGAACAATATGAGGTGAGAAACATTTTCATAATTGAGAATTCTTTATTATTGTAGGCATATTAACAGTCATGTTTATGAGTGGTTGTTGCAAATAAAAAGGATAAATACCTTAAAGAAGACACATCTTACTCAGTAACCATTTACAGGAGTCTGGTTGTTAATTTTGGTTGTGTGACTGACTTGAGCTTGTAGAATAAAGCAAATCATCAGAAAGAGACCTAAGAGAATTAAAAGAGAAATAGATTAGGGAAAATTTTCATTTGGCATTCATTTCCCCAAAGATATAGTCATACAGCAAACATTACAAGATTGACAATTGGATAATAGATGCATAACATGTCCAAACAGTTAAGCTGTTCTTCAATTAACACCCAGCTCCGTAATGCCATCTGGATTATCGAGTTTAAGAAGGATGTAGGAAATTTGGCAAAAGTCCAGAGGAACTATAGAGATAATAATTTGTGAAATGGTATATCTGGAGAGCTTTATGTGGTTGGCATTATTTGTCTAAGGAAGAAAACCTTGAAGGATATTCTTCCGGAGTACCAGGAGTGTTCCTATGTGAGAAAGTAACCATCTTAACCAAGAAATGAATGAAAAGATTGATGTTTCACCTTGTTCAGATTAAATTTGTACAATTAGAGAGCTTTCAGAGTTGATTTCAGGTTTGGGGTATTCATCCAGAGGAATTAAACTTTTGACTTTTAAATAGGAACAAAGTGTTTTCTCTTAGAAGTGGTTATGGAGACAGGGAGTCCAAACTACTTTTAAAATCTGTTTCTGTATGTTGAGGGAAAATAGGGTTGTGCACAGCTGTTAGGGTGGGTGTTATCCTTTCATCTTCATGCAATTTGTTACCTCAGGAGGCCCATAGTTTATTCAACCTGAGCAAACCATGGATGCTGTCACAGAGCAGTGAAGAGTCTTTGAGAACTTTGAAAACTAGAAGTTCTTCTTTCCAAATTGGTAGGAGATAATGTAAGGGTTTTGAGATGTTTCTCTCTCATGTATATTTTAATGTTGGATGGCTTATGCAGAGATTTCATAAACTAAAGGTTAAAGCCCAAAGCAACTTTATGCATTTCAAGTACACTTGTGCTATGTATTTCCTCCCTACTTAAAACAAAATTCAAAATTTAACAAGTGACAAACTCCTTGTGTTGTTTTCTACTTAAACCTGAATTACCATGCATCATACTCCAAGATTGTTTTCCTAAATTTGCAGTAATAAAGAATATTGAGTTTGTCTTATCATATAATCCAAAACTTGAGAAGTCTGCAACATTGCATCAAACTTTAGTAAAATATGAAAATTATACACTTGGGAAAGAAGGAAAATAAGCAGCACGTAAGATGGTGTATTGTGTTGTGGAGAGAATGGCAGTGTACAGGACCTCAGATTTTGTTTCTCTATCACTAGTTGTATGATTTTATGTGAGTCACTTAATTGGGTGCTGATTTTTTCCATCTATGATATAAAAGGCTTGGGTTAGGGCATGTTATGATTCCTTTTAGTTTAAAATTTTTTGATCCATAGTCTGTATTAAAACTTTATTAGAGAAGATATTTTGTTTTCTATGCCAGTTCTATTGAAGTTACTCAAATATCAGTCCTATGTAACCCAATTAAGTGATCCTTAGGTTAGTTGGGGAAAGAGGTTTCACTTCTGAATTCAAGATTATGAATATCAGTTCTTGAACTACCTCCCTCATTCCTGGGCTCTCAGCCTTTGTGATTAATTAATTCTAACATCTTTTCCTGTCCAGCCAAGACTCTGCCTCAGCACCCTGCTCTGCACAGCTTGCCTGGCAGGGGACCAGAGTTGACACTCAAGATAAAAACTTCTTTATTTCTCTCTGAGTTTGGTGGGTAGAGCCCTGAAGACGTGGTAGTGGAGAGCAGTGGGCTCTAAGATAGACTGACCTGAAAGGACTTCTAGTTTAATGAAGCCTAAAAAATGTATGAAAAGCCAAGGAATGAAGAGGGAGTTATTCTAGGTAGGAGGTGGTTTCCAGTTTTGTCAAGGTGTTTCTAATCACTGAATGGCTCTTTTAATTATCCACTTTCATCCTATGAGTGTAGAAGCTATGTGGAAGATAGGCTCAAGTGATTTAAGACATCTGACTCTTTAATAAATACATACTTGGGAGTCATAGTCTTTTGGATAACCATTTTGTGTTGACTGCAGTGAGAGGCTATTTTTATTTACTGTGTGACATCCTGTGAACCCAATAGTTTCAGAGTTGTCCATGGGCTGGAAATGTTCATTTAGTGTCTGGATAACTATCCACTCTGAGTCTCTTTAAAGACTGAGCTGATGTGTGGAGGATGAGAGAAATTTTGTATTTGATGACATAGAGAAGGAAATATTTTTTATACATATATACACATTATGATCATAATGGATGTATAATTTCTATCTATTTTATAAGGTATTTATTATTCTATATGTGCCCTATTTATGAAAAGAATGTGGCAAAGGAGGAAAATATATGAAGATTTGGGGTTTCATATATTCATAAAAGGCTGTTGTCAAATACCTTGACTTTTTACAGTGAAAGAAAATGTTTCTTGTGATGGAGTGTCAGGATTTCTGGATAAATTCTTCCAGCAGAACCTAGATCTTTTTGATGTGAGCAGCACTGCTGAGGCACTGTGCCTATCTCTGTTCCTGGCTCAGCTCAGTTTTGCACAAAGGTCCTTTTCTAGGTGACATATCATGTTGTATTCCAAAGTACACTTTCTTTTAATTTACAACTTAATTTTCAATCTAATTCAGAAGATTGATACTATAATGCTATTTGCAGAAGTATTGAAATGTCAGTAAGTTTTATTGTAGTAATAAAGAGTATTCCATATATCACACACTCTATAGGGATCCTTGCTTTTTGCATAGATCTTCATAGCAACAACCAGTGGCTAAATGCTGGCAATCATTAATTTTTAAAGAAGACATGGTTATGATGAGTTGAGGAATTAAGGCTGCTGGTGAAGAATGAACTTTAATTTTTTGACACTTTTTTTTTTGGTTGCACACTAAGGTGAGGTGAAAGCAAGATTATAAAAAATGGCCCAAATCCCAGGTTTCTAATACTTAAAATGCTGTCTGCTCATAAAAAGATTTCAGTTAGGGAGAGGCCATCTTTGAGCTCCTCGTAACAAATGGGTATCAGTGGCCCATGAAATAATCAATGCCACTAATCCATCCTAGGGCCTGCCAATATGTTAATGGCCCTGGTGCATCGTTATTGCTACAAGACCATAAATCATTCTGGTACCAGAATGCATCGCTGTCTTGGCCTCAAACCCCTCGCCTGGAATAAAATGCTGTCTTCTAACAATTAATGTCCAAACATTTTGCAGCTTTGTGCCTTGATTGTTTTCAGATGCGAAAAAAGTAAGTAGGACAGATTGTAAATCAATAAAACTGTAAGACAAAGTGTTTTAATAATAGGAAGGTTCAGAGTAAATCATAGTTTTGTGTTTATTATTGCTTTTGGGGTTATAAATAAAGAGTTATTTTCTACTACCCAGCAAGCTACAAAGTTAACTTGGGGGTCCCAAGTCCAGCCCAAGCTCTCTGAGTGGGATTTCCTTATGATTTTTTACCCTGAGAAGCAAAATAGGGCCAATTGGAGCCACAAACCCGAATCTGTGTGGTAGAGTAATGTTTAGTATCCACTAGATCTGTTCTGGAACCAGTTCAATGAGGGAATTTCCTGTTGGAAATAGCAAAAGCAGCTCAGCATAAAATGGTTTCTTTGACGACGTCAGGCTTCAAATACCCGGTACAATGAGATTTCAGAGTGTTGTTATTTATGTGGCTATGGTGACATAGGTGGTGGAGTGATTTAAAAATAGCGCCTAAGTTATTTAGGGATGTCTAGGAGACTTTACTCATATTTCCTTCTATTAAATTATGTGGCCTGGTAGGTTGACTTTGTACAAAGCCATGTGCCTCAGTGTTGGGAAACCCAAGAGTATCTCATTTAAGAAGTGAAGTTGCATCCAATTGATCTGATTCCCTTTTGTTGGTGTCAATTTAGTTCACAATTGAAGGTGTTGAGAAACACGAAGGCAAGTCATTAACTTGCCAGTTGTATAGACAAAGTCTATTTGTGCCCATTATGGTGTTAGTCGTTCTACAACTGTGGAACTGGAGTCTGGAGTCTGTACTTTAATGATGGGTGGATTTTCAGCCTGGAAGTATGGACTGGTCATTTACTTGGGAGCAACAAACCAACGTGAAACAGCTTGTGGGTTTTGCCATGAACTGACTAGTGAGCTGTGGTCACTCAGTCTGTATTCCAATCAGCGACTTTTAACACTGGCTGAGCTCAATTCCCAGGCTGGGCTAAATGCTGGAATGAACCAATAAAGTGAGTAAGCAAACAGAAATGGAGCAGAATGTGGGACTCCAGTACCCTCCACCTTTAGTTGGAATCATGGTGTTGAAAAGACAGCATGAATTGTCACTCCCTTTTTGCAATTGTATGTTCCTTGTTCCCAGCTTTGATGGGTGTTCGTAGTTTATTTCGGTGATTGTGGTTTATTTTGGTGCTCAGGAAATAGCACAGGAAAAGACCAAGAAAACAGTGGCCCCATATAGACAGAAAGACAATTAAAACTGATATGACTCTTAACAGAAGTGGCAAGAGCAGGCAGGATGGAAGTAATTTATTCAACGAATTGTCCAAATACATAAAATTGCACTGATGTATGGTGTAGCAGTGGGACAGTGGAAAATTTGATAGTTGTTTCCGTTGTATGAATTACTCAGACAGGATGCCTTTGTGAAGTATGGGGGTTTGTTTAATGTTCTGACAACAATTTAGATCCTGTTATGGTTATTGCAGTGTAATGCTGTAGTAAAAATTGAACATGACACACCAGCAATTTATTATTTGTGTGTTTTTTAACCTTGAGTATCGGATTGTTTGTCCAAGCATATCCTTTGATTTGCTATGAAATTTATTGTTGATAAAAACAATCAGATTTCCATTAGAAGCCAAAAAAATTATTATTATTATTTTTTGCCATGAACCATAGATTCAGGGGAAAAATTCAGACTAGACTACAGGACTTATGACAGGTAGACTCATGACATTATATGGTAATTCAGCATGAAAGAATAATTGTGACACTCTACTTGGTTGTGGAGTATAATCGTGCTGTGAGGTTCAATTCACTAAAAGGCCAAATTATCTTCAACTACATTAGTCTGACAACCTATAATGCTTTGCAGAGGCAATTTGTAGATGTTTCACAGAGTACCAGCAAACAGAGCTCCCCATTATGCCACCCATTAACAAATTTGTGTAGGGAAAAAAGTAACTTTTCCATTTTCTTGACTGTTTTCAAGCTTTGCAACATAATAAATATCTAATAGTAGTATTTGCATTGCACTTACGCTTAGTTTTAAAATTTATCTGAGGTATGGGAGGAGTGATTTATCTTTTTAGCTATGCAGCCTGGGAAATATTGATACCTTCTTTGACTTCCACAACAGCATGGTGCGGTAGAGAAATTATATCTCTGGAAAGCAGGTGATCTGGACTGCGCTTGGCATTCATGCCTAGACCTTTTTCTCCCAAGCTTTTATGACCTTTTCCAATGTGAACCTCAGTTGCTCCATCTGTAAATTGGGGATTATAATATGCTCATCTCAGAACCTCTATATTAAGATGAAGGGTATTAATATGCTGCTAGCTATTGGGTAGGGGAGCCTCATCTGTTTTTGTACTGCATGTTTTAAGGAGGGGTCACAGAGTGGACAAATGTGAGGCTTGGGGTTGGGTAGAGTTTTGCTTCTGAGGGTGTGTTTCTTTGT
This sequence comes from Uropsilus gracilis, assembly GCA_004024945.1. Lineage (NCBI taxonomy): Eukaryota > Metazoa > Chordata > Mammalia > Eulipotyphla > Talpidae > Uropsilus > Uropsilus gracilis. The sequence goes on along the minus strand of PVHY01002092.1, from coordinate 3,141 downwards.
TTTTCCTGTGGATGCTTATCTTCAGAGTAGAACTCAGAGCTATGCTCAATTAAATTAGTTTACTTTAATCATCTCAAATATAGAATAAGTACATTCACTTTTTTCTTAAAGAACAAAAGAGCAGCTTTTGTGGAAGCAATTTGTAGATGTTTCACAGAGTACCAGCAAACAGGGCTAGAGAAGTTCAGGGCCTAGCATATTTAGTGAACTTAAAAAAAAGAATTGTCATTTAAAAATTATATAATGTGTCCTAAAAAATGTTCATTATTTGTGTAGATGTTTCTATGTAAAGAAATATGAATGTTTAAATACTTAATAAGTTTTTCCAGTTTTCAGTTGAATTTTAGAAAACTGGCAGAATTAGGCCTCTTTCGCCTAAAGACCAGTGCCACTTTTGTCTTTGTCCTTTCTGTTTATTCCTGTGGTCCACTGCTCGTTTCCTGAGGTGGGCAGTAGTGGGGAAAAAAAACATGAGAGTGACAGGAGTGATAGGTTTGTGAAAAAGGCTGGGGCAGCAGAAATGACCAGCAGGATCTTCCCTTTCTTTGTCTCCTCTTGCTCCAGGGGACTTGTAAAAAGATCTCCTATCCTCCTATCTTAGGAATGAATGGATCTTGGGATAAAGCAATCCCTCCAGCTCCAGGTATTGATTTGTAATTTATGATCATAAATCATTAGATTTCCTATACCATTCGTGAGTAGGGGTTCTATCAATCTTTCTCCATCACAGTGGTATTACACCCAAGATCAGTGACTGACCCTCCCTTGTACAAGCCATTAGGCTTCCTACCTGCTGCGTGCAGAGGAGGGCATGACTTTTCTTAAGGATAGATTTGAATTCCCTCCTTGTTAGAATCTAAAATATGCACTATCCTATTGGTTGTCCTGGTCTAACTTGACCTAAATTCCAAGCCATTAAAAAAGAGAAATATAATCTTAATAATCATTTGCAAAAAATTACATCTGACTGCCTTGTTTGACAGGATGGGAGGGTTTTTGCATATTAAAGCCCTTTTTATTGTAGCAAAATTTAGGGGATATTTCTAGACTCTTAGAGATGTTGCTTCAGTTGTCCTCAGTTGCTATTTTTCCCTGTTGGAAACCAGAAAAAAGGTTTGTTTGTATATCCTCTGCCCTGTGGTCCTATACTCTAGGGAGTTGGATTTCCAATGTGTGCCTAATGTCTGGGGGTGGGGGGGGTGGGGAGAGGGCTTATGAAGAGAGTATAAATGACTTAGTGTCATCAGTCAACATTACTGGGAAAAATCAACCTAAAGTTTGTGTACCATGGGAGTTAGTCACTCTCTGTTAGGTACAATGGATGCCAGAGAAGAAAGTAGGAAGGGCCACATTAACATGGAGACACATTAGATGTAAGTGCAGTTACAGTGGGGGAAGTTCTTGTGGTGAAGACAAGGTACAGTTGGGGTTGGTGGTGAACAGGGATAATGGATTATTTTGCAGTCTGGAGTCCCAGTGGTACAGTTAAGGGCAAGTCAGAACATTCATGTTTACTCATAATGCTCTCCAATGTAATTCTGGCTGAACTGTTGCTGACTTACTTAGCATTCGTAGGTCAACCACCTGCAGAAAGGGCATGTAGGTAGATTATTGTTGACTTTATGGTTATGGAACCTAGCTAATCAGTGTACCTGCTGGGCTATAACTTGTTATGCCTGAGTGGTTTTTACACCAGATCTTAAGATTTCTTACTAGCAAAAAAGAAAAACACTCATTTCTCATGACCAAGGCCCCTACTGGGAGAAAATCTCTCATTTTATGTGGAGGGAAAATTGAGTGGATAAAATTCATAATGCAGAGGTTTTCATAGTTTTTTAAGTATGACCAATATAGCTCCTTAACGCTCCCTTGGAAGACTGGGGTGTTTCATAGATAGTCCATATTGTCCATTAACACAGGTCTGCCACTGAATGGGAAATGTAGTGCTTGTCATGTTCTTACACTCTTTGAGACAGCATTTGAGACTCTCCACAACAACAAATTAGGGAGGCAGTTGTGGGTGCTTAATATACTTACAGATACTCTCTGTTTAGAGCTTTCATGACTTTCTGATATGGAGGGAGTTTTTATTCCACCAATTTTTTTCAGTGTTTGATTATGCAGGGTTCTAGTCTATGTATAGGCCAACACATGGTGCTGTTAACTACTACCTTACAAATTACTTTGACCTTTGGCGTTCTGGTAAAGGTCACTGGTTAATTTTGCATTGTGTACTGCTTGCTTCGCTAGTTTTCAACTATCTTTCCTCCCTTGAATAATTCTGTGAACAATGTCCCCTACATACAGGTTCTAGCTTGCTTCTCTAGTATTTATCTTTGCCATCCTTTACCTGATTTCTCTCCTCTGTGGTGATGTTGTGTGCATGTTTCCGTGGGATGGAATCCCGATCAGTTAAAAAGCAGAGGAGATATGAAAGGTCAGCATGACAAATCTGTCCTCTGAGCGTTTATATGTGTGTTTGGGTAGCTGAGCTCAGCTGACCACGGAAGACAAATAGGGAATGTGAAGAGTGCTACCTCAACAGCCTGAAAGTTGAAAACAAAATATCTATTCGGGGAAATATGAATGTTAGGGCATCATATTAGAAATTCAGACAAGAGTTATATTCTTGTCTTCATTTGGAAAGGTCACAGGCTCTATTTGCAGTAAGACATGCATGAGGTTATAGCTTGTGTTATTTTCTCTGTCTTTTAAAACGTGTATTATATGCCCACACTGTGTATATTTTATGAATGCTTATTTTCAACCAGCAAGTATGTTCTTTAACGTGACAAGGCAAAACTATCTTCAAATATGATTTTAGCAAGTTATTTTACATAACAAAGGGAAGATGATAATCTGTGGGTGTTTCTGTTTTCCTCAGTTAATTTCTCTTCGATTTTTATTTTGTGGTATTGAAAAAGGACATTTCTAGTGAAGGCCTAAAGCTCTTCTAATTTAATTTTATTGTTGTATACCTGTCTCTACTAAAAATGCTGATGTCTGTTAAAAGCTATGGCTTATATTTCATTCTGCCTCATAGATTAGTTTGTTTCTTGGAGTTATAAGTTTTTTTTTAAAACTTTTAACTCAAATTTACATTAAGCCTATTTTTGACTACCCCCGTCACCCATTAATAAG